>NQII01001400.1:153434-186200 GCA_002778355.1 Clitarchus hookeri
TGGTGGGGGCTGAGCTATATTAATTAAGTTACGAGGGAAGTGAAGCGACGAGAGGTGTGTTAGCAGGAGGGGTGGATGTGTACATCATGAAGTCAATAATTCGCTCTTGGGGTCGTAATATTGATCGGCTATATAGCCAATGAAATATAGAGGCAGGTGTTCAGACGTCTGCTCATCATCGTACCAAGGAGTGTCTGTGCTCTGCCATCTTTACGATAATCGAACTTTTGGGGTTACACACACCCAACATGGTTTTTGCTTTAGGTATGTAATTTTTTCCTCGATGTTCTTTTGCATTTTTGTAATTTTTCTTATTTTTCTTTGTTCAAGGTTATTTGGGTTAAGTGTGTGGTCGACAACATTCAGCATGGTGGTCGGAGTCAGTTATGTAATATATGTTCCTAAACTTTTATTAGTGTCTTTCGAAATTTTTACCATTTTTTCTCGGGTTTTTGAGTTCAAGATAATTGGGATCAAGGAAAGGTAACCTCATCCAACATGGGTGTTGGAGTCAGTGGTTAATATGCTCCTAAACTTTTATTACTTTCTTTAGATTTTGTACAATATTTTCTTCATTTTTTATTTCAATGTTAAAGGGGTCAAGGTCAAAGCTACCGGTATCCAGCATGGGTGTCGGAGTGAGTGATCTAATATTTTTTCTAAACTTTTATTAATTTATTTAGATTTTTACAATATTATATTAATTTTTCGAGTTGAAGGTCATTGGGGTCAAGGTCAAGGTCACCGGTCTCCATCCTGGGGGTCAGAGTCAGCAATGTAATAATCTCCTAAACTTTCATTAGTTTCTTCCTATTTGTTTACAATTTTTCTCGATTTTTCGTGCTCAAGGTCATTGGGTTCAAGGTCAAGGTTACCAACATCTAAAATGGGTGTCGGAGTAAGTGATGTAATATGTCCCTTAACTCTTATTAGATTACTTAGTTCTTTTGTGGTTGTCGATTTTTTTATTATTGTTTGGTCGGGGGTGAGAGGTGGGTGTGTTGATTAGGGTGGCGGTGCGAGTAAGGTAAACATGATATGTTCCTCGATTTTTAAAATCTATTTTTCGGTTTTTTTAAATTTTTCTGGATTTATTTATGATTGGGAAAGGGTGGGGTGAAGAGTGGTTTCTCCTAGAGTACATATTTTTTGAAATTTTGAAACAAGGTAGTCCACAATATTGGTAAGTTTATAAAAGTCTATTATTTTCCGGCTGGAGTTCATTGTCATTGAAATGCTACATTCCCAAGAGCATTTTGAATCTGTTTCAGAACATTGTTGAGGGAATTGAGTTCATTTTGAAAAATGGGTCATATGTTTAATAATCACTGATTGATGGAGCTTTTCAATACCCATGAATGCAATTATTCCTAAAAAGTGGATTATTTCTTGTTTGTTCGTAGGCACCCACATATTCATTCTTTTGTTTGGAGGTATATTACTTTGTTTGAGCCTTTGACTTGCGTAAAGTTTTGTTTTTCTACAAAAACATCCAATAACAGTTACATTTATCCACTTATTATTGCTTTGCGTAAACTATGCACGTCAGATACACAATGTGTGCCATTACGGTATTTCTGGTTGGAGTGTGAGACTCGCTTTGATACTAGCAGTGACCTGTGCGCCTTACTGCATGGACTCGTGCAGTAGGTATTAGACTGTTTCCCGGCAAACACGGAGAATAATGCAGCACTAAGCAGAAAGTAGATAAGTCATCTACCACTTACAGGAACTGCAGGTATTGCGTGCACTTTAACTGACAATCGAAAGGTCGTTCATTTAGACAGTCATTCGTTTTGCATTGCAACAATCAATCGTGTGTGTTTTTTCAGTGTCAGACATTGTCTGTCACTGGTGTTGCTTTCTGAATGGAATGCTCTTTGCAAACTAAGAAGCATATGACATGCTGATGATACTAGAAGAATATCGTTGGAACTGCAGAGATGCTGCCCGTTTGTACGCAGAGAGATACCCACAGCGCATCCATCACTCGTATAATGTCTTCCGGCATCTTGCATGTCATGTGCTCACAACCCGGATAGTGCAACCGACATGCAACAAACGTCGTCGCATCATACAAACCTTTGAGAGACGAGAGGGTTTTTGATCTTCTTACTGCCATGGTAGTTAATCCTCATGATTCTACATGGACGATTGACCACCACTCAGGATTGTCTCAAAGTACAGTGCGGAGAATCCTCGCTGATAATAGTTTACATCCGTACCATATACGGCTTTACCACGAACTTGGGAATAATGACTTTCCTAAGCACAATGATTTCTGCGACTGGTTCCTGAGCAAGGATCGTGCTTTTCATTGCAGCATTTTTTTAACTAATAAGGCGACATTCAAGAGGAATGGTGATGTTAACATACATAATGTCAATTACTGGTCTGCAGTGAACCCACATTGGTTCCATCAATTGGATAACCAGCATGTTTGGAGCCTTAATATTTAATGTGGCCTTCTCAGACATCGTGTCATAGGACCATACTTTTTTGAAGGGCAATTGAATGGTGCAGCTTATGCAGACTTCCTAGAGATTATTTTCTATCGGCTGATCGAAGATGTCCCTCTCACTCTGCGATTAACACTGTGGCTTCAACGGGATGGCTGTCCTCACTTTTCACGCAGAGCTCGGCTAGTTTTGACATGTTTTTCCCCAGACAGTGGATTGGACGAATGGTTCCTGTAGCTTGGCCACCATGTCCACCAAATGTATCCCCAAATGACTTATTTTTGTGGGGGAGAATTAAAGACATCGTCTACTGCATGCGTCACACAACGAGGGAAGACATGAAAAACAGAATCAGAGAAGCAAGTGGATCTCTCAGCTGTGCTGAGGATCACCGAGCAACCTCGAATATAAGAATAAGAATATAAGAAGAAGAGCTGAGTAGTATCTGATACAGAGTGGTCCACATTTCGAACACTTATGAAGAGTGATGTGTGCGAATGTGTCTTTCCAGTTCCCATTGCACAGAAGTTCTCTTACACCATGCAGGTATTTAGAGTAAACCCGACATTCTTTTGATTGTACATAAACTAGGTATGCACGTCAGATAAACAACACGTTTCGTTGATTTCCTTTTTATTGTAGTAAGGAAAATATTTTTCGTCCATTTATATTGCGTAAACCACGCATGTCCAAACCATATACTTATATGATTTATTTTATTGTGTGTAAACTATGCACATCAGAAAAAAAACTGTCTTTGTAAATGTTGTGTCCTTTTGGGCGATCTATCCATCAATACCATATTCGAACCCTGTTCTTATTTGCTATTTAAAAGTTCATCCCACCCTGTTCTTATTTGCAATTTAAAAGTTCATCCCCATACCCCTACCACCGGTGGGTTAGGGGGAATGGAATTACTACCCATCGACGATTCATATAGATTAGAGTTACCACGATTTTTTCGTGAACCCTCGATGTCATGTATTTCCCGAGAAAGAGGGGTGATACTGATGCTGAGTATAGCAAAACAGCAAATGCTGGCTTGATCCATACACTTAGTATGTGTAAGGAGTGTATAAGCATGGACTTCTGGCAGCACGAGTCCAACCTCAATCTGACCAGGTATTTGGTAACCAAACCAATCACTTTAGTCAGCCCATGCTACTCCTTCCTTTTCATGACACTGGTGTGTGTCCCACCCTTGTAAGAGTCCAATGCTGTTCCAGCGAACAGAGAAACCCGGCCAGTCTCCCTGCCAGGGCCTCCAACTGGGTAACTAGCCTTTAACTAACCATGTTGAGGAGCCCAAGCGAGATATGGCAGTGTCCCACAGTAACCTATTACAAGGTGGGGACCATCTACTTAGGAAAGACCCGCCTTACAGCCATCTTCAATCCAGGCCCGGTTACCGCAATCAGCAGAAGCATCCCCTTACACCCATACAGAGTCGGTCGTTTGCCACCACCACATCAGGACCTACTCAGAGGGCTCGTCCCTTGCCATGCCTTTGGGAATCATCACTGCTGAAACCCAGGACTTGGGCCACAACAGTCTGACCGTAAATGAGTAAACCATCCTGACACCTGGTGCCACTGTCGTGACTGCTCAACGAACTACACATTTCCAGACAGGCAGATACCCCTTTTCACAAACGAGAGATGGGGACCACCCAGGAGTTTCCCACATTTAGTCAACCTCGCAACGGGCTTTCCAGAGGTGCCACAAGGAGTCAGTGGGTTTCCTTAGGTTAGCAGAAACTATAACTTGTGCATGACTAACTCACTATGTAATTATGCTGTTTCGTCTCAAATACCAGGATCGGCAGTTGGTCCCGACATCTCCAACGACCAGCGGCTCTCTTTGAAACCCCATTGATCCGCGGAGCTACCCAACGTAATGCTTACCCAGCACCCACCGGGTGGCAAGAGTGATGGGGAACTACTCCCAACACACACACGGACCAGGCAGATCCTGTACCACCAAACAGCCCACCTGGGCCTGGGTGCTGCCAGAATGGAAGGGAGTCATAGGTACTCCTGCCAGCTGATAAGTTCATCACCGAGAAAAAATATGCACATACATACCCTCTACTGCACAACATAACTTATGATGACCAGCCGGCTGTTAGTGTAAATGTCGAGCAGTGCGAATAAAATGTATACTTTCTCCTTGAAAGAAGCATCATCAATGGTAAGACTCTTGAATTATCAGTGCAAGATTGTGACAGAGATAACCTGCATTGTGAATTTGTAATGAACACAAACACAATAAAAACATGCTGGCTGACGGGGCTGATAAGATTTGGCTGATGGTTGCGGGCTCGTGCCAGTAGACGACCTGGGCAAAGTTGCTCCTTGTGCCAATATGGTGTGGATGAGCTAAATAATATTATCACCATTTTCTTCTGTGATGCTGTTGGCATTATTTTCTTCTTCACTTGACATCATGACTATCGTGAATTCAACAGAGGAATGAAACACTGCAAATTTTTTAACTGTCACTTTCGTTAGCTCTTGAAATGCTGGGATAGAGATGACAGCAAGAAATTTGTTAATGAGATCTTAGGATGATGTAACACCTCGCAAAGTTCTTTGGCGCATGGAGTGTGGTAAGACTGTATGAATTTATTCCACCCATAAGAAGTCATGTGCCATGTCCCATTGCATTCCTCCTCGATGGAGCAATTTTTTATTACTCGGAAAATCGATGTGTGAATATATTTTCTCATCCTCACATTTTCTTCTAGCAAGGCAGGTATTCCAGCCTGGAGAAAAATTAAGTTTCTCTGCCAAGCAGGGCAAGTCCAAGAACAGTTGGCAGATATGTGTCAGACAGTTGGTGCTGAAACGGACCCATACTAATTTCGGGAGCAGATAGTCTGCGTAATCTTCCCAGCTCAGTTGAAAATTTATGTCGTCCTGGCAGAACTCTATGTACTTTACTGATGAATGATCGTCAGCACATATGATGTTAAACTCAACCCCATTTATGAGAGCATATGCGTAATCGTAATTCTCCTCGGGGTTGAACTTAGCCACTTGAAAAACTGATTGCTTTCCGGAGGGCTCTGAGTGCACCTTATAAAGAGTTTAAAAAAGAAAAGTCCGATAGGGTTCCGAGAACACACGAGCACACCATGCTTATGACTAAAGTAGGCCACTAATTGTATGGAATGAAGGTTTCCAGGAACACATGAATAATTATCTAATGAGAGAGTTTGTCATGTGATGTGGACAACTAATAGGAAAATCGAGGATGGAGGTCATACGATGTTATGAACGAAAGAGTGGGGAGAGGGGCTGGCATANGAAGGCACACGGGGAGGTGAGCTGTGGATGGCGAAGGGGGTGCATTTTAGGGGATTGGGTTTCGGAGAGGGGGTGAGGGGGGATGTTAAGTGAATGTGATAGATTGGAGGGGTGGAGGCCTGCCGACAAAACAGCCAATACAAATTGGCGAGGGTCAGTCGTCTGCTGGATGTGGTGCTGGGGGAAACCTTAGAAAAAGTAAGTTATTTTAATTTTTAACTTTTTATAATTTGTTATAATTATTTATTAATGTTTTATAATTTTAAAAAATTTATATATTTTAATTTTTTTTAGAAATGTCAAGGTTAATGTTATTAGGATCAAGGTCATATTATATGGGTCAAGACCAAAGGTCATGCTCAAGGTCATGCTCAGGGTCACCGACATCCAACATTGAGGACAATATTGCTACCAGCGGAGCAGAATGACAGCATGAACAGCTCCTAGCACCGATACCCCGCGCCCTTGTGCCGAAACCTACTTTTTATTACTACTTATCCAAATAATAAAATTTTTACGACACTGAGTGTATATGCAAATCATTATCGATATATGTGGCAAATTCCCTTATGTCAAGTAAGTCATGCCAAACAATGCGTCTGATAACCCGTAAGCTATGGAAGGCATATTGTGTGAGGGTCGTTTCCCGGATAATTTACGAACGGACTTTGGTAAAGTGTTGTGTAATGTTGTGTTAAATGCAGATTTCAGTACCTGGACAATTCCTTGAGATGCGTATATATTTATACGCAATGAATCCCTACTATATTAAACACATGCACAACAAAATCCCATTTGTGCAGTGTCTATGCTGGCAGGATCCTACTTGTTTATTTCCCCGATATGTATTAGGTAGATAAAAAATTATATGACGAACGGACTATTCTACATAAAATATAGTAGATTTTCGCTCTGATTTTTATTCATAATTTGTCAATGAAGAAACTGAGAAATAATATTAAAGTATATAGTAAAAAATATATTTTTATTGACAAATATCGTTACACATATACTTTAGATATTCATGAATAAAATACTTAGTTGATAATCAGTAATTTATTTCACGTTTATCATGTTTTTTTTAGACGAGCATAAAGAGTTTTCAAAATCTTACGAATAAAATAAAAACATTTGTAAGTGATTAAAAGAGAGAACTATACAGCGTGACCCGCTTAAAATGGACATCCCCAAAATTTCCGGAATGGTTATAGATCAGGAAATGCGGTTTTTGTTAAATGAAATTTCGTACGGGGCAAGTCATTCACCGCAAAGTGACTATTCTTAACAAGTGTACGAACAGAAATAATTATACAACATATTGTTTTCCCTGTGGAAACATACATTTATTTTGGCGGCATCTGAAAGTATGTGCAAAGAGGAATTCAGTGATATAGCATATGACATGGAAAGTAACACAGAAATGCTAAGAAATAATGTGCAAATATGATAACGTCAAGTGGGCCGGTAGCATGAGGCAGTGGACGTGTACTCACATCTGTAAGCAAGCAACACGCGCCGTGGCTCATCCTGGCGGGACTGCTTCCTAATAGCAGCGCAGCACCAGACCATGTAAACTGTTATGTTAAGTGGTATTGCAGTGTGTGGCTGTACGTACGCAATGAAGTTCACGAATGAGGAAAAATTGGAAGCTCTACTTATTTATGGCGTGTGTGGCAGAAATACCAAGCAAGCCGTCCAAATGTATGGTGAAAGGTATACTAATCGGACGCCCATCCCACGGCAAACGATACGAATAATTTGCACACGTCTCTGGTCATTATGTGATTGAAGTTCCAAAACACGAAGGCGGCGAAATACTGCTACGGGCGAGACGCGACAACACGATGTGATGGCACGTGTCGATACAACCTCCCACATGGGTACGCGAGAACTTTCCAAGTTCCTAGGAATAAGTAACAAATGTGTGTTAACGGATTCTGCGAAAACGGAAATTCCATCCATATCACGCAGTTCTTCATAAGGCATTACATGAAGGTGATTTCCAGCAGCGTGTTCAGTTTTGTACGTTTATTCTGATATCTGTAAGGGATAGCAGCAATTTTCTGAAGAACATGCTATTTACCAATGAAGCGATCTTCATAAACTAAGGGCGCGTAAATTTACGAAATATGCACTACTGGGCGACGGAGAATTTGCGTTGGGTCCGGCACGTGGAGCATAAGCGACAGTAGAAAGTTAATGTGTTATGTGGAATCGTTTGAGACTACGTCATAGGGCCATGCTTCATTAAAGGGACAATGACCGGCTGTATGTACACCCATTTCCTCAGAGAGACCTTACTGGCAGTTCTGGAAGACATACCGCTCGAAATACTCCGTGATATGTGGTTTCAGCACTCTGGGTGTCCTGCGCATTTTGCTTTGGTGGCGAAGCAAGTGTTTATTGAAACTTTTCAAAACCAGTGGTTAGGTCTTGGTGGTGTTGCAAGATGGCCAGCTCGCTCCCCGACCTCACACCTCTCGATTTTTCTGTAGGGAACACTGAAAGATAGGGTGTACAACACGGTTCCTATGACGCCAGAAGACATGCAGGAACGCATTGTGGCAGCTTGCAGAGGCATTATGCCAGAAACATTTCAGGCCACTCACCGCTTGCTACACGTGCTTTTACAGATGCGTATTGCACATGCTGTGAAAAGACCTAATGTGAAGCGTTTCAACCATAACTGTGGTATTTTTTACTATGCATGACTACGCGATTACATTTATTCTTAGGTTGGCTTGTTCTGTTTGTGTTGTGCATCTGTACGCACTCGTTACTCAGTACAGTTAATGACTAGGAAACAAATCTTCAGAATTGCATTGCTACCTGAATACAATACATTGTATTGATATCAGACTTGCACTCACATTACCCGTCTTCTCTCCTCTGTGGTGCTCTTCACTGTCCAATATCGCATTCCGTGCCCTTTGCCCCATTAAAGTAAGCACTACGCTTCTATGAGGAAGCGGTCCCGCCAGGATGAGTCAAGGCGCATGATGCTTGCTTCCAGTTGTGAGTACATGTCCATTGCCCAATGCTATCGGCCCACCTAACTTAATCACATTTGTACATTATTTCTTGGCGTTTCTGTGTTAATTTCCATTTAATTTGCTATATCACTGAATTCCTCTTTGCACGTACTATCAGATGCCATTGAAATAAATATACGTTTCCAGGGGAAAAACCATATGTGGTTTTATTATTTCTGTCCATACACGTGTTACGAATAGTCACTTTGCAGCAAATTACTTACCCCCGTACGTAATTTCATTTAGCGAAAACCGTATTTTGTGATCGGCAACCATTCCAGAAATTTTGGGGTTGTCCACTTTAGGCGCACCATTCGGTATATGGTTTAGATGTAATATACTTACAATTTATATAGAATTTAAACATAGTGTTGAAAACCAGATGAAAAAACTGTATGCTTTGGAGTAGATATTACTTAACAATAATATGTCTTTTAATTTTATTTAGCCGAGATTTTGCAAGTTTGCTTCCAATGTTACTGTTGCGCATTAACTGGGAGAGAATGAACTCACAGCATTGGTCGGTGACCAACAAACGAGTAACTGTGTGAGGGTAAGGTGTCTAGCGGTAGGTGTATTGAATTTGCGAAAAATATGAGTTATCAAGTAATTAACTCTTGCCTTTTTTATTAAGTTTTTTCGTAAGTACTAACAGACTTTGAAGACATGTTTAACAAATCTGAGATTGCCCCCGTCAGTAGATAATAGGCAGCAAAATTATCAGTAATCTTAAAGTTACACCCTGATACCTATTACTGAATTATGATCTCTAGCACGTAATTTATTTTTAATGGGAAGTAGTTTAAACAGTTACATAAATAAATTTTTCTTTATTTTATGAAAATAAAGGCTGAAAATATGCCACGTTTATGAAATGAACATAACCAATAAGATATCAGTTGTTGCTGCACTATTTGGTGAAAACAAATATATCAAATATATTCCCGTTCACTGCATACTGACAAAAACACGTTTCCGGCCTTCTCGAGTAGGAATAAAGGCTTGTTAGGTGCCATCAGCTGTGTTGCAGTGGTTATTGTTGAGGGGCTGACTTCATCCTAATGGTGACCATTCTTGGCGTTGTGTATGACATGCATACCAATGCAATGTGCCAACACTGGGAACTGAGATGAATGGCGAGCGTGAAGTATTGTGCTCGGTGTAATTGCGCGTCTAGGGCAATCAGCCTGCCTTGACCTCCCGACTGTCCCTCACGGCAAGGACAATTTCGGAGTGGGTGACCAAGGTTGGAGTTTAAAATGACCAGTTGCCTGCCAAGAAGGACGCTGGTCTGCTTCTCAGTTCCAAACATCATGACACACAACGTTCTGATTCACTCTCGTTTAGTGAATTCATTTCCGACGAGATCAAGAAGCCAAGATATATTGTAACAGTTACATTAAGTTACATTAAGTTTGCCAATGTTTAAAAGCGTATTAATTTTGAAATCTGTATGACTTTCTTACGAAAAAATTTGACGAAATAAAAAGAAGAATTATTGAATAGTAATTACACTTTCAATAAATTACTTTAAATTACAACTTAAAAACTGTGGAAAATATCTGCAATAATTCCTCACCGTCAGTGTTAGTTTTGGCGTCATTGTATGTTTCATTAGAATAACAGTTAATTTTTATTTAAGTTAATGCATTCACTCAATCCGGATTTAATCTACAATTGGGAAAATGAGACAAATCATTAAAATTTCTTGTTATAATTTTTTTTTTACTTTCATGTAATATAAGTCATACTACTATCGGCATTGAAGGTAGCACAGTAGCTAAATGTGGTGTTCAATGTTTTGTTTAAATCCCAAAATAAAATAGTTTAACGGAACTGCTTACAGATACATCCAATTTCCCACCAATATCACGAACTAGGAACTAACAGAAAAATATACGAATACAAAATAACACACAAAAAAACTGAGAAAATAATTTAAAAATAATTTTGAAATCATTATCAGAGTAACGTAAGACATTATATAAATTATGAACAACATACAAGTTCAATTAGTCTAAATAGTGAGAATATAAATCACGATGTAAACAACAAGAGAATTTATTTTAGTATTGCTTTGACAAATATGTCCAATATTTACTTGCAATATAACAAGAAGTTACTGATATAACTAATGAGCCTTCTTTCCTCAACATGGGTGCGATTAATTTTTTAATAATTTCTTAAAAGCTGAGTTTGTAGTTAGGACTTGTCGTCTCGTTGAAAGCAATATCATTATAGATGAAATCAGAAACATATGCAACCGCAGTGAGGCAATTTAAAATATACACGTGGCTTACCCAGAACTCGAACCAAGAAAACCTCGTACCATAAGCTAGTGTGCAATGAAGTACATTACAGATGTCGAATTCGAGCATCAACTTCGAATTTAATCATTCTAATGTTTCGAACGATAGGATTTACTAACCTTAAATATTTACAGGGCCATCATTTGGAAAATATCTGACTGAGTATCTTAAATCCTGTAGTTTAAATGGTCTATCATAGTACTACTTGTGAGAAGAATTGACTGAAAATGGATTGATTGGTTTTCGAGATACGGCATAAAACATTCATATTTTTCATATGACAATCTTAATAAATGGAAGACAAAAACGTTAGGTATTAGAACATTCGTTCATTTTATACAGTCAATAGGCAAAGTTAAGCTAAATTAGATTATTTAGTTTTGTTGATAAATGTGACAGGCACTTATTTTCAGAATGGTTGCTATAACATTTTTAGCTTGTGTTCTCAGTTATATGACCTACCACAGTACAACTTCTTCACCGAATTTGGTAAGAAAAGGTTGATTTTTTCCTGACATATGAAAAAAAAACTTAATTTATAGTGTGGGGCTAACTTACAAAATTGCAGAGAAATGAGGCTCTATATAGAAAACTTGATGGCTGTAACAAACACTTCCAGAATACAAAGATAAGTTGGAATTTGTTTCGTTAATAAATATACTAAGCTTAAATATTTACATAGCCACCATTTTAAAAATAAGTGCCTGAGCTATTTAAGACATAGTAGTTGAAATCACCTGCTGCAGTGTAAAACGTTTGCAAAATTTAGTAGGAATCCGTCAATTTTTTCGGAGATATTACATAAACACTTAATTTTTTCATGTGGCATCTTACAAAATAGCGGACAAAAAAATGCTGCGTGTAGACGCATTTGATTGTTGTAATATAAACTGCTAACATACAAAATTCAGTTGGAATTGGTTACATAATTTTGACGGTAATTTATACTTAGCTAAGATGCATATGTTCCTGCCAATTTTAAAATATGTGTCTGGCATACTTAAAACACGCCCTTTTGAATCATCTGCTGGAGTATTTCTTGTTTGTCAAATTTTATAGGAATCGGACAATTGTTTCCCAAGAAATAAGAAAAACATTATTTACTCGTGTGGTGCTATCTTACAATATGCCGGACAAAATATTTTTCGTGTAGATGCAGGTTATATTTGTTATATCTACTTCGAGCTTACAAAGTTAAGTTGGAATTTAGTTCATGGTTACTATGAAAAATGATTCTAAACTAAAATGCCTATGTGGCCGCCATTTTGAAAATAAGTGTCTGGGATTATTAAAACTTGCGGTATTACATTATCTGCAGCAGCACTACATGTTTACAAAATTCGGTAGGAATCGGTCAATTATTTATCAATATATGACAAAAAAATCTTTAAAATCTACTTATCGAAGTGGCTCTATCTTACAAAATGGCGGACAATAGATGCATTGTGTAGAGAAAATCACTATCCAAATAATCGCTTGCATGAATGACACTAAAACAACCCCTATAATTCAAACAGACTGGTAGTTGTAAGCTATTCGTTGTATGTGTCGTATCAAAATTTATAGGTCTAGGACATTGAAATTGTCTAACGAAATCTTTTATAGTGCTTGGGGAAACAATATTTTTTATGTGCAATAGTTAAAATGGCAGACACCACACACACATTATTCATATGCTTTGATTAACACTATCATATTCTACGTGGCTTACGGAAGATATTTTAAATACTTGACGGATATTGTATAAAAAATGTAATTTAACTTTAAAAGCAACATTTCTATATTTTATTTGCGTTTATCAGATGACTTCAGTTATCAAATAAGTATAATGTAATATCAAATTACATTTACTTAATAAATCTTCTAGCTCAGTATTATTTCGTAACACAACATACTAATAGCATCGAAAAGTTTAAACTATTACCCACAAATTAATGGCTGGAACAAACTGACATAACGGGCCATCAATGGGTAAAACACGGTACCATCGCATTTTCCTCCATATCTCTATAACTGGTTGAGGTGGCGCTGGTAGGTGGTAACAGATTGGCTTCGCATCCGGGTAGATACGGATTCGCTTCCCGATCCGGTCGTCTTAATTTAGTTTAACATGATTTTATGTCATTACTACAGGTGAAATGTGGGATGGTTACTCAATAGAGACCATACCCAATTCGTGCTTGTCTGAACCAATTCTTTCGTCTCTAAAACCCCGCTGTCAACGAGACGTTGATCCATAGCTACCTGGCTATATATATATATATATAAACGGTATTACCCAGAATGTAATTCTACCGCAAATGTGGCACCAACATTTTTAACGCAGGCTCAATACGTCGGCACAGTTGCGTGGCATGACAGCTATAGGGTTTCAACTAATTATCGCTTAACATAACAAGAATATTCAACACGTTTAGGTCCAAGGCTAAGGAAATCAGTAAATCATCGATGATAACTTAGTCGAGTTTTGACGCACAAAAAGAGCACATTTTATATCACACCAACAGATATATATATAGATGAATAACTTCAGTATACACGATCAGGTTGCAACATAAACAAGTAAAGAAACCGGGGTACACAATTCTATGGAAACACTATGATTTTCTAATCCATAATAAATAAAAATGATGATTATGTCATCATTTGGCTGACTTATATTAGGAAAGGTAGACAGCTGCGAGCATCTGCAATTGATCCCGACAATGGTAGTTTATGGGTGCTAGAAGACAATCTTTCTTCCAGAGCAGAAGAAAAATAGGCATTATATAGGTAACGAAATTCAGTAAATTTTTATTTCTTTCTGCTCGTTGAAACATTTGATAGACACTGTTGTCGTTGCTTTAATTGAAACTTTAAAAGCTACTATTTGAAAATAAATCGAAAATTTTGAGCAGACTTTGTGTTCGCAAGTCACTTGTTAAAATAGTCATAAATAATAGATAAGTAACCTTTTATGAACAGCGATTCTAAGAAGAAAACTGTTTCTGTAAGAGTGTTTCATTAATGCCATATTTCACTTTAATTTTTTATTTCATTGTCTGGAAGAGATTTATATAAGGACCACATAAATGTAAATATTTGTAGTCACATGATTATACGGAATATGGGAGCCCAAGTTTCTATATTCCTAATTAACTCTGCCAACTTAATTACATGTAATGTTATCTATATCATATACACAGCATATCAATTAAGAATCAAGGATATTTTACAATCGGTAGTCAGGTACCTGTTTCCTGAAACTATTTTAAATTAGATATTGGTGGTTTTGCCAACACATTTTTATTCGTCCGAGAGAAAATAATATTAATATTTATTAGTTTATCTTAGACGAATAAAAGTGTTTTGGCAAAAACATCAATATGTATTTTAAAAGAGATTCAGCACACCAGTACCTGAGTACCGATTGTTAAATATCCTTGATACTTAATTAAAATGTTGTGCATATTGTTATGAACTTACTTTTGTGTCAATTCATACCTGAAAGGCGTCATGGGCGTAACTAAATAATGAGTCATGATTAGGCAGAGCACAGTAGTATACGATGGAGTTTATTGAACATAACGATTATACAATAACTATTTACGTGCCTATTGATCGGGGGAGCTTAAATGGAACACCAAGATGGTAATTAATTGTATAAAGTATTATTACCTCACGCCATTTCTATCACAATCTAATTGGAAAGTCCCCACCTTGTTCATGTTGCCGGAGGATGAATCTAGGAGGCGGTTAACGACAGCTGGACACACCCATCTTCAGTGATCTTCTCTCTGGTTGGGTCGACGAAAAAAGACGCCGCTCCCAGTGTTACGCTGGCCTATATCGAGCGCGTTGTTTAATATTTTCGGCTCGGTTTACTGGCCGGTGGAGGGGGTTCTGCAACTGTCTTTCGCAAGGTGTTATTGCAATCACGCACGTGCCCTGCTTCAATGTTTTAAGGTGTGATCAGGCAGACCGTCCATTTTAGGTCTGATCACTTGATAACAATATGATACAGACCACATGATATGTGATGTAGTTATCAAAGTCAATTAGAAGCATATAAACTTGGGCTCCCATTTCCAAAATGTTCGATTTTCAGGTACAATATTTTGAAAACTTTAATCATTTGACTACAAATATTTACATTAATGTAACATTATATAAATCTATTTTAGATAATGAAATAAAAATTATCGTTAAATATGGCATTAGGCTGAACGGACTGTTTCAGTGAGTTCTTTTACAAGCATGTGTTATATTAATATATTGTTAGTTTCTGCCATCTCTGTTAGTTCTCAGGTAAGTGCTAGTCNCTACAAATATTTACATTAATGTAACATTA
This sequence comes from Clitarchus hookeri, assembly GCA_002778355.1. Taxonomy (NCBI): domain Eukaryota; kingdom Metazoa; phylum Arthropoda; class Insecta; order Phasmatodea; family Phasmatidae; genus Clitarchus; species Clitarchus hookeri. Next base: position 168,873 of record NQII01001400.1, read on the forward strand.
TATAAATCTATTTTAGATAATGAAATAAAAATTATCGTTAAATATGGAATTAGGCTGAACGGACTGTTTCAGTGAGTTCTTTTACAAGCATGTGTTATATTAATATATTGTTAGTTTCTGCCATCTCTGTTAGTTCTCAGGTAAGTGCTAGTCACGCTCGTGAAATAGTTAGCTCAAACGAGAGTATTACATGTTTCTGATTGAGTAAGACCTCGGATCTGGCGAAATTTGTATAGAAAGTCGTTAATTAAAAATTTCTTCGAAGCACAAAAAGAAAACGTTCGAGAACACCATTTAATTTTTCTTCTGTGTTTTACTGTGTCAAGATGAAATTACTTCACGAAATATGACATTTTCAGACACAAGTAAATTTTTTTATTGCTCCTCATGACCAATTTAGTAATTAAACGAGTTTTATTTTGCATGTTAACGCCACAATGTACGCTCAGTGTAAACGTATTCACTTTTATCTCTGTAAGTGGTGGCAGCTGCTTTCGTGGGTTTTTTAATTACGTCACTTTAAACGTGCGACGTGACCTAAGTGATGATATTGGACGGGTCAAGGAAATGAAAAATGGTCTCCGCTCGCCTACTATGATTTTAATTGGCGCATTTGCATGGTGGCGTTAGTTACCCTGATCGAGCTTCGTCATTGTCGAGCTCTGAAACAAACTAACACATGCAAGGACACGTATCTCTGTATCGTTCACGCGCGCACTCGAACAAAACCCTCGCCCTCGGGACACATTCACGCATCAGTGCGTCATCATGATGGCCCTGGTCAAAAAACAGGGGGAAAACAGGGGAAGCATATATTACCTTGGATCATTATCATTTTTAATTAATTGCCTACACTGTAGAGCAATTCTTTCACTATTTAAAATTCACATTTCATATATGCACAAAAGCGCGAGACATTTTGACTCACTTATATTCCAAGCTCATTTTTCTCAGTTATAATTTTTAAGCTGTCATTAACAGGGATAAAGTTGTAGCTAAAACACGAAGCTTAGATTGCTTAAATATTGAAACGTTCGTTTCAATAGATTAGTTTTGTTTATACAATTAATTGTTCCTATAGGTCAGTCACGGTAAAGTGAGCACTTTTGAAACCCCTGCAAAATTCATATTTTCAGCCTAATTGTATATTTCCGCAACGTGTAACTTTAAGTATTGCGTAGTGCCTTACTGCTCGGGAATAATTATTTTTGTAAATTTGCGCTATAAATATACGATTGATAACATGGGGTTAAAATAATTGTAATTACCTGGAAATTAATGTCCTTGTTGTACCGGTTCGTGTACAACGGTTGTTTATTTTCGCAAAGTTCCTCTGTATTTGACTTTGCCGAGACACTCTGAAGTAGAACATTTTCCCGACCATGCTATCAGCGGCAGTAGTAAGAGCCGCGCGCTGTCAGGGCAAGTGCTATCTCTCGTCGCGAGCACGCGTCAAAGGGAAGCTTGAAAAAGGACTGAATTTTCTCCTGTCGTAGGTGCAAGACGCTCTTAGATCATATGTGGAACATTTCGCTATTTACCACGTCAAAAAACGGACATCATGTAGCAGTGGTGAAATGATGGGAAACGACTTTTAAGACATTCCTATATGACAACCAGGCAAACGTTTTATGTGCGAAACCTTAAAAATTACGTAAATTGTTACATAATTTAAGTAATTACATACTTCTCCGTGTCAGCTCAAATACAATAAACGATTGAACCAACATTCAGAACTTATAGTTACGTGTTAATCACTCTTTAGAATATTCCACTTCAAGTATGGCACATTTTAACCGTTTGGTCAAGTTTTATTCCTTCCAAATTTTGTTGCGTACTCGGTTCGTTGTTTGTGGTAGACTTATGCTTAACGGATACTGGTTTGAAGTACATAAATAAATGCATGTACATTTAACTCCACGGATCGTATCACAAAACCGCCCCCGCCCAATGTTCGAATAGCTCATTAACGATTGCAAACGGAATTAACGTATTTATTTTATACATCTTAGTGAATTCCGCTACTTTGCTTTAAATTCTAATTCGTTTTGGAAATACATTTAAAATTGTATTAGTTAATTTAAACGAATATCATATAATTAGTTGAGTTATTTAACAATATATATGTTATGTATTTGAAGTGATTGGAAACTATATATTTTTATAGAAATGGATTTTCCAAATAAAATTAAACGTAAATACAATTAGGTACGTTTATACACACGTTGTCACGTATAATCACTAATTCCGCTACTTAACGACTCTTTGTTAAGGCGGTTACGGAACGTGATCATCTGGAGGGACGCTACAATATACTCAGGATTCTCTAGCATATTCAGAAATTAATCGTAAGGTGGCTAAAACCTCTGTTCGAACGAGGCCTGGTGGAAGAAATAAGGAGATTCGACGATAATATAAGTGCATGCAGTTCGTCGTCGTTGTTTTGTTTCTTCCATATTTTTCTGGTGTTGTTCTCGCGATAGTATTTCCATTCCTTTTGTTTTGCCTTACTTCCAAAGCCTATTCGCTCAAATGACCTAAGGGAAGCAACAGAGAGTAATGGCGTCAACTCGATGAATTAATATATTATGGACACTCAGTGGCATCTTTTATGGTGGTTACATTTCTACTAAGATTCTAACCATGTCCAGAACACATTGCCTGAATGACTCGGGGCAAAACTAGTATCCACAAGATAGTGACTGTAAAATTGCTGAAAATTTTGTGATAATATCTACGTCAATTCACGTGATTTCCGTTGTGACTCTTAGATTCTCGAAAATCTTTCTGACCGTACTGACATCGTTAGTGTGCCCAGAGCTCTACTTGATGAAGTCAACAAGAAGCCCAGTTTTCTGCCGAAATTTCTCAACATCGGGTTTTATTTCCTTCAACTTTAGCCACATAATTTAATTGTACTCGCTGCGCTCTCGTACTGTTTAAAAAAGCAGTAGGCACTTAAAAGTCTGACCTATGCATGCAAAGTAAACAATACGTACGAGAACGTGTTTTTGTTGCACTGCCTTTTCAGAACATCATCTGGTTTGGTGTCGCTTGAAAACTGTAGCAGGACTGCGATGACCTGTCAACGTTGGCACTTTCTCATCTAGCATGGCTCTAATGAGGTAGTGATTAACAATTACGATCTTTCCATCGATGTTGAAGCTTGTGGTTATCAAATTCAATGTTTGATTTTAGATATATTGCTTTATTACATCTTTGTTTTGTTTTACAAGCTGTAACCGAGTGGAAATGCAAAAGCGCGTGGAGTTTGACGAGGGTTCTGCTATATTACACGATAGCAATTTTCGGTTTTTGCGATCAATCCCTGTGACACAATTGAAATCAATGGCATAGCTGAATATGTAGTATCTGTGCTCTTTACAAATTTTTGTTTATACGCGGAGTGGTCACAGCTTCCGTTAAAGCACCACTTGCATGTTATTTCGAACGTAGGCTTTTTGTTTGCAGGTAAAATGCAAGCAATTACCTCCTGATGCTTCTTGGACAATCGTTGCACAGAATTATGCAGAATATTCTGAATTTTAACTTAGCTCATTTTCTCAGTAATTGTTTTGTCCGCGGGATAGCAGTCTTCTTAACCGTTTATTTCACTGTCGTACGAAGGATAAATTCAATTTTTTTTCNGAATTTTAACTTAGCTCATTTTCTCAGTAATTGTTTTGTCCGCGGGATAGCAGTCTTCTTAACCGTTTATTTCACTTTCGTACGAAGGATAAATTCAATTTTTTTTCTTTGCTCCTCTTCTGACCTGATTATACTGCAAAACAATCAATTTTGCATTAATTATCGACTCTATGGATTCTCCTGAAGTATACAACTGTGTATGTTTTTCCTTGGCCTTTATTTCATTCATAGAACGCAAGGAATAAGGATTACATTCTGTACCTCTTTTTGTAAAGGTTGTCAATTTAATATTTCCTTGCTTAACGATGCTTGTTTGGGCTGCAAATGATAATTCTTCAAGAGATAGATAAACAATAAATTAATTTTGTATCTCTTCTTCGATAATGTGTTCAACGTGTTTAATTTTCGATGCGCAGGTCGAACATTTTTTGATGTTATATGTTTCTGCTGAACATCGTACTCAAATGTAGCTAACCTGCATACTTATTTAGAAAAAAATTTCCATTTCTTGAGAAAAGTCTTCCAACGGGAGAGCATATTGTCCGATAATAGCGAAATGTTGGTCGCCATCTGAGCTTCTAGAAGATTTGGCGTCATAGAGGCGACGTAGTTAACCATAAGCTTCCTTACATTTACGGTATTCGCCTCAGAGTGAAGTAGATTGTTTGAAAGAAACTCTAACAACTGCATGTGTATTATTCCGTGATTGGTATGTGACCAAATAAATGCATACAAATAATGCTTCCACGTCTCCACGCACCTTGAGAGCAGTGACGTTATATAGGAAAATAAACAAAGGAACAACAACTATGTACAATCGCGAGGAAACAAAATATACATTTCTCCTTGCTCTAATAAACTTAGGAAACCCATGAAACAACACGTAGTTTCCTATGCAATAATAGTGAAATATTTTTATAATACACATGCAATTAATGAGTATAATAATATTTTGTACCTTACCTGAAAGGCCATATGAGTAGCGTACATATAGCGACTAGAGCCCAATATATATTTTAAGTTGGGGGCTGTATGGCTCTGTGGCTTGCTTGCTTCGGCTCGACTCGGGAGTGCATGGCAAACTTCGGTGGACATAGAGGGCAATCCTTATATTTCTGCTCCACTTGGAAATGTTCAGCAGTCCTCAGCGGACCTTGAGGGTTCATAAACCTACTTAGACTCGGGATTGTCGGACGTAACCGAAAGTACTCTGCAATTAGAATCACTAACCCAATATACATACACATCCTTTTATGCTAACTGATAGCCACGTTGGATTTATAAGTACATGATATGTCTAGTCAAAAATATATAATTTTCGACCGAGTTAAAGAAAAAATATGGGTTTTAAAGTTATGGTGAAATCTCGTGAAGTAATTAGTGCGAAATGTAAATATCTATATTCATCCCTTAATTTAATTTCTCAAATTTACTATTCACTTACTAGAGTTGCCATCATTTTTTATTAGTGTGCGCTGATAACTCATGTTTCCTGCATTGTGTACCAGGGTGTGCTGATGGGAAAAACATTTAATTATAATGCCACATTGCTCACTCGTGGTTGGCTGTTGGTCACTTGACATGTCGGCCTCTTCAGATAAATAATGTGACCGAAGTCGCGCCGTGTCGCATTTTTTTATCTGACACAAGAGGTGATATTTTGCTCCCTCTTCCCTGGTATTTTTAGCATTCAGTCTGTGAAGTTATTTAATGTTCGTCTTTTCCCCCACAGTTCGAGATATATTATCGGTCGCATTTTCCCACCAAAGTAAAAAATCAGCTAAATTTTCAAGTACCAGTTCGTACCAGCGAGCGGTTGATGTATTGTCGTATTAGAAGAAAAGTGCTTTTATCATATTGAGAGTAACAGGCTGTCAATAAATTTACTATTTAATATTAGTTAACCTAGATTATCTAACAATCACCTATTAATATCAGTGAAATTGCTTCATAATAAGTTATACTATCCATAGCCACCATGGCCAAAATTACAGTTATTACAAACAAACATACCAGCATACAAACAGGTTACCAACCAAAAGGACCAGCCGATCTCATGAACTCATATCAAGGTCGTCTAACCAAAACGACACTAAGAATCAATACAAACTAGACCAACCAACAAGACCGACCAACCATACAGACTGTCCATATTAGATGACCATACCAAATACCCATACCAAACAGTCAAACCGGCTATCAAGGCCGACTGGACATACAAATCGACAATACTGACCAACTGGTAAGGCCAATGGACAATACCAATCGACAAGGCTGACCAAACAAAAAAACTATACCACTAGACCAAGCCACTGATAAAATAGGTCGACTGGAACAACAAACCATTTATACAGACCATATTGGTTGATAATATATAATGGCCATACCAGCTGGCCAACCAAACGTCCATACTAACTGACCACACAAAGAGACCGAAATGATCAATAAGTCATACTGACCAACCATGACGACTGTCCATACCATCTGGCATACCAAACGACCATATCAACTGACAATTCGTAAAGACCATACCAGCCGACCAGATCAACCAACCGGCCTGAGTAACCTACAAGGCTAACCAGACCAAACAGCCATACCAGCCCACCAGGTCAACTGACCACCAAGGCTGATGGAGCAGACCAACCGACCATGCCAACCATCAATACCAACCAGACCAACGAGCAAGACTGCCCAACCATACAGACTGTCCTTGCCAGCTGGCCGCAGACTAAAAACAATATCAATAGACCAGACCCAATTACCAAAAATGCCGACTAGACCAGACCCAATTACCAACAATGCCGACTAGACCAACCAACCAACAACGTCGACCAGACCAACCAACAAAGTCGACTAGACCAACCAACCAGGTCGACCAGACCAACCAACTATGAATACCAACCAACAATACCGGCTTTAATATCCATCAATACCGGTGAGACCAACAAAAAATACAGACTGACAGTATTGGCTGGCCATACAAAACGACCAAACCAGCTGGCCAACCAAATTCCAAGAACAACCGACCAACAGCACCGACCAAATTGACCAGATTAAACTACCAGACTGGCCGACTAGCCCAACTGACCATACCAAATTGCTATACCAATCACACCGAATGACCACACTAACAGACGATGTCAACCAATCGCAAAGCACGTCGCAGAATACAAAACTCATTGTGAGGCTCTTCGCGAAAAATTTTGCATAATACATACAAATCAAGTCGCGAAATATTTTGTGAAACATCTCGCTCATCGCGACTATGCAGCGAACAATTACGAGAGATACAAATAATTCCTTACATCATATCACCAGTCACATCGCGACGCATGGAGGAGCTATGAGAAATGCCTCAATAGTATATCGGAGTCATGTCGCGAAGCAGAGCATGAGGTATAAATCATTCCTAAAAGTAAAACTTATATCGTAGATAATGTTGCGAAGCAATATGAAAGCTAAGAAACATTCCTCAAAGTACATCGTGGACAATTTCACGAACTGTGGCGAGAGCTACGAAAAAAGCCTAAAGGTATGTGATCAGCCACATCACAAAAGCAAGGGCCGAGCTCAGAATCCTGTAACAAGTCATGTCGCGAACCAATCTGTAGATTTCATACTACACAAAAATAATGGGAATTTTTTTACAAACATACCATAATTTTTTTTAAATTACAGGTTGTCTGGCAAATATTCACTGTGTAAATCATGCAGAATTTAGTAACTATTGTACCTTTTAAAGATTTAAAATGATTCTCAATAGACCGAAAGGTTAATTCTGAAAGATTTTTCGGAGGATTTGTATGTTTTCTGCTTCTGTCAATTTAAGGTGAGCCAGACTTGTTAAGATTTCTTAGTTGATTACGTTCTTGGTTCACCACTTTTGTCTTCAAGCACAACTAAGTGTGATATGTCATGTAAGCCAACAGTACAAACATTACCATGCGAAACAGCTGTCAACCAACTCATAATTACAAAAAAAACTAAAAAAAAAAACAGCGCTGCAGCATAAAATAAATATTTTTCCCCATACACAGAAAAAAACAGTTAGTTACTTTTCTCCCATATTTCGATAGTGACTTTACCTTCCTACGAATATATGCGTTTTCTCTAATGCTATGTTTCAATGGTTTGTTAGTTCCTTTTGTTCAAAAACTATCATTCTCAGAAATTAAAACAAAATATACATTATGAAATAAGATAATGTCCCAAAAATCCTTAATAACATACTTAATAAAATTTCGTAAAAAAAGAAATGTAAAACAAATAAAAATATAGTAATTCACTTATCTGTATAAAATCTAAATATAAAATTAAAAAATATCTAATAATATTAAAGGTAAACATTTATTTACATAATTAAATAAATTTCCATCTTTTCCTGTGTTGTAATTTTGATGTTCTAGGAATTTTAAATCTGTCGAGCTCTGCAGTGTAAGGTGCAACACTTACTTACAAAACACTTACAGAAATTACTTAAAATAGTTCAGTTCCCTGAAGGATGTTGGTTAAAAAAAGTGGGCAATGGCGTGAAAGAGAAACTGAGAATTTAACGTGAAGATGTGTAGCCTTAGTGCTCTCGATTCAAAACCTTTTAAAAGTATATATATAATATGGAACAAAATGTTTGTACATCACACTGAATCTTAATTCAAATTTTTTATCAAAATAAGACTACCTAAAATAGTGATGTTCATAATTATAAATCATTCTGAGGCAAATGTAATTATTCTCACTTCCGTTTGGCTCTGCATAACGTGTTTGGTGTCGTACATTACTAAAACTAATTCCATTGTGTTATGGTCACAAAAATGTGCATTCAGAGAAATATCATGTAAATTATAATACGATTAGAGGCAATCATATTGCGATATGTACGATAGAGTAGCGTTTCTTTCATAACAATAAGAGCACTGTTCGAGATGTCTTAATCTTATATTTTGTTTATTTATTTCATTTATTTACCCACATAAAGTTCGGCCATAAGTCAGTTTTCAACAAATATGTATTAAATATACAACACATATATATCTGCAAGACAGAAAAAGTAACAATTAATATTCTTCATGTTGTAAAGACATATTTTTACATTCATAATTATTGTGATAATAAATTTATTTTAGATAACTGGAATGTAAAGACTATATTAAGATAAAATTAATTACATTTTTTAGAGTCCAAAAATAAATGTGTCACCTTATATCTTCTCTAATACAAAATAGCCAGAGTAGATTTAACTCATGCGAGAATCACATAAGTATCTTGATTTTCCGAAATCACATAGAATTTATGAGTATGCACTAAAGTGATATATTTATTTAAGTGAGAGCATGCTGTACTATTTTAAAATTTTTGTTTAATAATTTGTTCTATATTTCATGTATTGTGTTGAACAAATTCATAATATTAACTTAATTTCAATTAGGGATTGTATTTTATTTCATTTAGATTTAATATATTTTGAGATCTCAGTGAATTACATTCATTTTAACTTATTTAGGACCTTCTTATATATGCGTTTCTCCGTTCTTGCAGCCTCACAATATACGCTTTAGTCAAGTGGTCAATGCATTTCCGAGCTGTTTAACTGCATATGTGTTTTCTTTTAGGATGTGCATTTTAACACGCCACTTTTTTTTTGTGTCGCCATCGCATCTGGTTGCAAGCCTTGTTTTCTTTTGCCATGTCCTTCAATTTAGATTGTTTTTCACCTCGCGTTATCTCTTTTCGTACTGTTGCTAGGCATGAAAGGCACAAGAAGCTGCCATTTGGGTAAGCTCATCCCATCTAGCACAAACCACCGAAGCTCAGCCGCATGCTCCTCTCGAGCGCTCACCATGCATCGAAAATGCATTCTTCATCCCACTGGCTAACTGTGAACATCTGACTTGACGTGCAACTCCAGACTTCACTTGTAATCAGNAAATGCATTCTTCATCCCACTGGCTAACTGTGAACATCTGACTTGACGTGCAACTCCAGACTTCACTTGTAATCAATATGTAGTTGAATGGTGCTAAATTTTACTTCTCATCAAAAAGTTTTGATGTGCTACACGTAGTTTAGTTCTGGTATGCTACGTTAGTGTAGTTTTTAACATCCGTTATGGAGGTCACAGTTCTGCAGCATCACCGANAAATGCATTCTTCATCCCACTGGCTAACTGTGAACATCTGACTTGACGTGCAACTCCAGACTTCACTTGTAATCAGTATGTAGTTGAATGGTGCTAAATTTTACTTCTCATCAAAAAGTTTTGATGTGCTACACGCAGTTTAGTTCTGGTATGCTACGTTAGTGTAGTTTTTAACATCCGTTATGGAGGTCACAGTTCTGCAGCATCACCGATCGCAGCTTAGCAGTCCCATTTCGTTGTATCACTGTTATGTGAGTATCAGTACATACCGATCTGTAGTATGGGAAGACTGCAGCTTCGCAGTCTAATCTGATAGCTGAGATGGGGTACTCGTGACTCCCGTCACGTTCACCAAAGAATGGCCATGGCTTTTTCTGCTTTCTACCATCTGCCGGTCATCTCCACTTCATTTCAATGTTTTTTGAACCCACAGTTTGTGAATTTCCCACAGTTTAAATTTTCAACAGTTTGTGACCTTTCAAATAATAACAATTTACAATCAATTTTAAATATAAATATTTTTTCATCATATAACTGGCTTACTTAATGCCAGACAAATATATGGTGTCTATATTTATTTTANGCTTCGCAGTCTAATCTGATAGCTGAGATGGGGTACTCGTGACTCCCGTCACGTTCACCAAAGAATGGCCATGGCTTTTTCTGCTTTCTACCATCTGCCGGTCATCTCCACTTCATTTCAATGTTTTTTGAACCCACAGTTTGTGAATTTCCCACAGTTTAAATTTTCAACAGTTTGTGACCTTTCAAATAATAACAATTTACAATCAATTATAAATATAAATATTTTTTCATCATATAACTGGCTTACTTAATGCCAGACAAATATATGGTGTCTATATTTATTTTANTAAATATAAATATTTTTTCATCATATAACTGGCTTACTTAATGCCAGACAAATATATGGTGTCTATATTTATTTTACTTTAAATATGTCAAAGTTTATTCTAGGCACTATTGCGGAATTATTTAATTTACTCCTCTCAGGATCATATATACTACTTACCTCATGTTCTCATTACTCATTTATTACTGTTACCCTATTGTATCCACCACGCATATGTTTTGAATACATTTTTTTTGGTAGCAGTAATTATGGTAGCAGACTAACAACCAAAGCAAGGTCATAGTAAATATGGTAGCGGAACATGGTTATAATCCACGCAGCCGCAGCAGTTTTGCTGTCTTATTATTTTAACCACGAGTCAATATTTATTGTTTTTGCCATTCACTAATGTTGGTTAAATAAATATATTTCTTCGGCACCGAAACAGGTAACATATTTCACGTTTTATTTTTCACCATTGTGTTTTTGTGTGCGTACGTTTTCGCCATTTTCCGCATCTTGTTTCTTCATTAACTGTAACATGCTTAACATCCTGTACGCACATCTTGGCGAAGTGTGATGTGATGTGTTAATAATTTTACGCACATCTTTTCTTTCTCTCTCTGTTCCCCCAAACGTTTCGTCATAATATTTCATTTAAAAAAATATAACTAGGGCGTTTCTCTAAAATATGTTTTTGGATAATATTATATATATTTTTATCACTTAACTATTGATATTAGTATAAGTCTTAGTAAACAACACTCCGCGTGTTTTTTTATGCGGGTTATAGCCCCATTTCATTACTCATTTTTAATATGGCTAACATTATGGTTTCTGAATTGATAATCTGCGACGAACTCCAATATGAGGTAGTCCGGAATATAGATACATCAGGTGATGTGCCAATGCTGTGTAAAAAGATGCGATTGGCATTTAACGATCGCATTCAGCCTTCCATTGCTATTTTTAATACAAAGGGTTGGATGGAACAATTCAGCATTTGCTCTGACAAAGCTAAACTAAGTGAAACAGCTATTTCACTACAGGCTGCTCCCACCAGCATGGGCCTAAATAGGCTCAACCATGTCATTCATAGATTTACCAACCTATATTTTTTAGGCCAAGATGGTATACATGATCTATACATGCCAGAGGTAACCAAGTGGCTCGATAATTTAAAACAAACTAAGGAGTTGCTAAATGATCTGGCCAATCAGCCCATCACCATAGTTGTCACACAACCTTCAGTTGATCCCATTACCACCTCCAATCTAACCCATTATTTGGAAAATTTAAACGTTTGAAAAAGTCAGCACCAGCTATTAGCCTCCAGTGCTAAGACCCTAAATCACTATAGTTAGAGGAATCAAGTATATCCTCTTTACCACACACACCACCCATCACAACTATATCACGTTCTGGCATTCCAGACATACCCATACAAGCTTCATCGGTGTGTAGTATTGCTAGTAATGTATGTAACAGTGAACCAATTGAGGATGACAGTACACAGACTACTTTTACAGTAAAGTCCACCAACATTTCACACACCCCCCCTCAACGAACATCCCTGCCATTACACAACCATCCCCTATATCCCACATTTCACGAAATTTTTCTGCTCTTCACCTGGCATCCCAAATCCAATCCACAACCACACCCCAGGTTTCACAAATCCTTTTCACTGCCCAACCACCCCTTCCCTACTTTCACCACCTCATAAACAGCCACATTCCCTCTCAGGACAGCACTTGCATTCTCAACTCATAGTTAGTATCCAAGACCTAGTACAAAATTTTCCATACAACTTATCGTGCCACACCTGTTACCTCTCACTAAACAGTTCCACCCATACTTTCCCTTCACACAACCCCTCCATGTCCTTCCCCCCCTCTCAAACATTTTTGCATACAGTCGACAGCCAATATACGCCACTCACCCTACCTCACCACCCAACATTCTCAACCCTTTCTCCATTCCCAGCCCTTCCCTTCCCAAACCATCAAACATCATTTTCTGTGTTTGGCAAACTTTCGAATACTCTTTAAAGAGTTCTTCCAAATTTCCCCGATACTGAAGGTCTCAGTATTCCACAGCTGCTCAATTTTTCGAGAGAACTAATACAAATTAAATAAAAAAAGAAACATTCCTGACAACCAGTTGCTGGAAATTTTTTCCATTCACCCATACACCCTTAAGTGATGGAACTACTATTGCCATAAGCAATAATTACAGCAATGACCAGTACAACCAGAATATACTGGATTATTTCATCCCCAACATGAATTTTAGTCACATTCGATTGGAATGGTTCAATCATTTACTAGAACACACTGAACCTCTTGCTTATTACATTGCAGAAATAAAAGAATCTGCAATGGTTTTGCAATTCTGTGTTTCTGAGGCTGAGATAGTCTGTACCATCTTAAATGGTTTTAATCCCGCAGAGCGCTAACGCTTTTTTTCACCCAGACCATAGACTTTTGCTGACTTGGACCATTTGTGCATTCATTCCACCAATTTTGTTTTGCAGACCAATCCCATATAAAGTTCACCACCATTTCATAAGCCAGTCAACATCATTTTTTAGATCAGAACACCACAGTCCTAAGAAAGTGTCTGAATAATCCCAAAGTGATAAAAAAACGAAATTCATACCGAAGGACTAGAGAAAAGGTAGTAAAACATGTGATTTTTGTAAAAAGGCTGGTCACGTAATGTCTGAGACCATCATTTTGGCAGCAAAGGAGAAAAAAGAATCAAAACAAAAAAAACGTGTAAGGTGGTGTTCTAAATATGGGAAGTCTCTGCCACCTAAATTGAACAATTTTTCTGAAAAAAAAAAAAAAAAAAAAAAAAGCTTTTTTCACGAAAGCAAATTAAGTCACTCATGTCAAACCTGTAGATATCATGTTTTGGGAATAGCGCCATTAAGGTTGATGACTTAGGGAACACATGCAGTTGTTTTAGTGACAGAAAATGAAGACAATGTAAGAAAAGTGGTTAGTTAGGGAAAAGAAAATGTCACAACATTGTGCCTTCAACGAAACCTTTTTTACCATATCTCAAAATGATAATTTATTCCTTACATATAAATGGACTTGTCGACACAGGTTCAGTTTCGTTGTCTCATGTCAGGATCTGTTTTTCGACATCTACAAGAAAAACATTTCATTAAGAGTACCTAGCCAATAAATTTACACTGTGTTGCAGCTTCAGATCAGCCATTACGAATACAACTAGTATCTTTAGTGAAAATCAAAATTGATTTGTTTGCATGGGTTTTTCCATTTATTGTGTAGAATGATCTGGCATCAAATCTTATTTTAGGAGCAGATTTCATTTCTGAGACACACATGCGTATTGATGTGAAATCAGGATGTATCATGGTTAGATTTAATCACAACATGATAATTCCATTTCCCTGTTTGCAACCACAACACTGTGAAGAAGTAAAATTATCAAAAGTTTCAAGTAATCAAAATTCTACTGATTTGAATCATCTAGATAGTGCAAAACAAAAAGTAATTAAGGATATATGTGCAGATTTTCCAGATGTTTTGACCACAGTGCTAGGACGCACAAACTAGATTGAATACAAGGTTAAACTCCTTGACAACAAACCTGTGAAATGCCAACCCTGCGATTTGGTTCCACCAAACATGAAAATTATGCGAGAAAAAATTCAGGATCTTATGGACACAACAGTCATTAAACCCTCCAAATCATCCTTCTGTTCACCTGCCGCTTCCAATCAACTAGCTGGAACTACTAAGTGCCTCGTCTTATATCATGCTGTCAGATTAGATTAGAAATACCCACAAAACACTCGTGACCACATGTGTTTTAGTGGTCTGTTCTGGCAGATTTTCAGGAAAGGTACATATCAGCAGCGAGTTGACTACCATTATCACGAACTGGAGACGAAATTGGATTTTTCCAAACAAGAATGCCCATTAACACTGCGACAAATCAAAATTTTCAAGAACAACAACAACCCTGATGTATCGGCCAATGTTTACTAGCTCAGTGCCGAGGAGAAGATTGTGCCCACTTGTGTGGTGGAAGAAGAGAAGTCTGAACACTTTGACTTGCTGTTCCTTACTACAGAAGGAAATTCTCATTATAGCTAAATTAAGAATTTTTAGCATTTGGTGAGTTCCCAATAGATGGCCCATGGTCACAAGATTTTTCTATACAAGCACCGCTTCATATTTGAACATCATTTGCCACGCATTGCTGAACTGTCGCACAAGCAGTGTTTAGAAAAACACAAGAAATACTGCAAAGAAAATGTCCCAGTGAGAATCGAGATGATGCAGCCGGGAAGAGATGGAAGACCCTCCAGTAGTGGAATTTAAAAACTACCACCACATGAATAAAGTACCGATCGTTGTGTATGCGAAATTTGAGGAAATTCTCAAGCGTATTTAGACCTGTGAACCGGTTCCCAGTTGCTCTTACGCATATGTCTAACAGCGGCACAAGGCGTACATTTTTTTTTTATATATGTGAATGTTCAATATAATGTGATTCCTGAGTTGCTCACCTCATCACTGTCAAAATAACCAGTACTGTAGAGGGGGCCGGATGCAGAGTGGTACTTCATGGAAGTGATTGTAGATATCGGCAATGCGGTCAAGGTTATTTACACCACTTCAAAGCTGATGACACCGCTTACACCAGCTGAAAAGGTGTATCACACAAGTGCGACGAAATGATTTCATGTAATGGTTTCATATGTTATAACGAGAGTTGGAACTACGAGGTTTATACGAGGACTGATTCAGAAGTCATGGCAATTATTGTGTATCTCCCGAAAATGACCCAACACAGGAAATGTACTATGTACAGTTGNCAAGCAGTGTTTAGAAAAACACAAGAAATACTGCAAAGAAAATGTCCCAGTGAGAATCGAGATGATGCAGCCGGGGAAAGATGGAAGACCCTCCAGTAGTGGAATTTAAAAACTACCACCACATGAATAAGGTACCGATCGTTGTGTATGCGAAATTTGAGGAAATTCTCAAGCGTATTTAGACCTGTGAACCGGTTCCCAGGTGCTCTTACGCATATGTCTAACAGCGGCACAAGGCGTACATTTTTTTTTTATATATGTGAATGTTCAATATAATGTGATTCCTGAGTTGCTCACCTCATCACTGTCAAAATAACCAGTACTGTAGAGGGGGCCGGATGCAGAGTGGTACTTCATGGAAGTGATTGTAGATATCGGCAATGCGGTCAAGGTTATTTACACCACTTCAAAGCTGATGACACCGCTTACACCAGCTGAAAAGGTGTATCACACAAGTGCGACGAAATGCTTTCATGTAATGGTTTCATATGTTATAACGAGAGTTGGAACTACGAGGTTTATACGAGGGCTGATTCAGAAGTCATGGCAATTATTGTGTATCTCCCGAAAATGACCCAACACAGGAAATGTACTATGTACAGTTGNCTGATTCAGAAGTCATGGCAATTATTGTGTATCTCCCGAAAATGACCCAACACAGGAAATGTACTATGTACAGTTGAAAGTGTTCGACATATACGTTTTATAGGTAATACCAAATGGAGCATGGATGCAGGAATGTCGGGCAAGGAACAAAGACAAACATGGCTGCTTGAATTCACCGTTTAATTGATATATTCTCATAAAAACTGTATACACTAATGTGAACGGGTACTTATCGTACGTGTACGAGCTAATTAACATCCTTCAAAGTAGTCTCTGAGGTTGTCCACGGTTCTTTGCTAGCGATGAGGTAGACAACGTCACAGCATTTCATGGAGATGTGGCGCACAAAGATGGATCTCATGAAGCCGATGGTATTTCCCGTCTGCTTCATCACTGGCAACGAACCATGGACAACCTCCAGTCGATAAAACTAAGTAAATAATTAATATTATTCACGTATGCAGTAAAAATTGTTTGAAATTAGTGATTCAGGGGCCTTTCTCTGTAATTATTAAAATAAGGATGGGTCACACGTTTTTATTATCAGGACATAGAGAAGTGAACATATTCAGTTCCCATGTTGAAAAGTGTACAAATTAAAGCCTGCATTCTTGTTCAGTATTTTCGCATATAGATACCATTTAACCCTTGTGGCCAGATTTGGTAAAAGCTTGTGCAAGGTCTGACATAGCGGCCATTATACAAGTTACTATGACACCCGTCACGGCATTTTCCGCATTGTACGGCCAGATTTCATACCAGGTTTGAAAAAAAAAAACGTGTTGCTGCCTCTGTCTGGGACAGGTTGGGGGGAGTGCCTGGTCGACACGACTTCGCCTCTATGCCTATTGGCCCTGTCTGGTGTTTAATGTGTGCCTTCGGCTGCGCTGCGTCCCACAGACGATCACCCATCCAAGTGCTGATCCCGCCATGCCCTATTGAACCAAGGTGTTTGAAAGACCGCCAGGTTACCAGGGAGGTATGGCCGTCGGCATTAGTTTTGTAATAGGACCCCTCCTATTTTTTGTGGCACGTTTTATACTATATTTCGTACCTGACCAATCACATTGCTGTTTCAGAGCGAAGGCTGGTACGCCGGCTCACATAGCGGCTGGTACGCTGTCTCGCATAGCGGCTGGTACGCCAGCTCGCATAGCGGCTGGTACACCTGTTTGCATAGTAGCTGGTACACCGGCTCGCATAGCGGCTGGTACACCGGCTCGCATA
>NQII01001400.1:186703-248509 GCA_002778355.1 Clitarchus hookeri
GGCTCGCATAGCGGCTGGTACCCCGGCTCGCATAGCGGCTGGTACCCCGGCTCGTGCCTAAGGTCTTGCAGAACCTTACACAAGACCAAGTGCGGCAGCAGGTATCTTGTAATACCGGCTTGAACGCTGCGTGGCATCTCTGCTTCAGACAAGCAGTATCGCTCATATTGGCAGGGCAGCTAAATATTGTAGGCTTATCAGTTAGTAGAAAAATATACAACAACAACTGATAATCATTAAGTTGTAGTTCCGAAAACCAAATGCATGTGCATAATTTTACATTTACCTCTTTAATTTACACATTGCAGAAAAGGGATAAGAAAATCATACCAGTTATAAAATATTCTAGACAGAGACTAGTAAAATCATATTCCTAGTGAAATTGCACGAAAGAGTGTGCCGTCGGAGCGGTACGCTAATAATTAATTGGTGATCGGCATGTGTACAAGTTTATAATGTATGTTGTCACATTATGTGAAAAAGAACGAAATATGAACATATCACGTCCGGAAATAATAAAAATAGTTATTCCCGCTTACTGCATGCACGTTTATGTGAAGTCTTTGATATCTGCCCCCATATCAAGTTACGTAGTAACGGAAAACTGAACGTATATTTTTTTTGCAGCATTTATAGTAAATAGATGCATTACATTGTCGCTTTCATTTCTTCATAACATAGAATGGGGCGGAAAAATAAAAACCGTGGCTTATCTGACACAATTCAGGACGCATAATAAATAATACATTTAGAAATATTAATGTGTGTTAAGTATTGGCCACCACATTTCATTCGCCAAATATGATAGTAAATAAGTCATTCCAAACTGATGGAACACAGGCCTTCGTATTTTAATTCTAAGGAAACAGTAGATTATATTATAGGACTTTCAGTATCTCCACTGTGGTTGTGAATGGAGAATTACTGAACGTTCCTCACAAACGGAAAGTACTGCATTAACAGAGAAAAAGAATTATCTACGAGCGGAATAGAACTAAAAATTAATATATTAAAAAAATTTTTTTGTTTGTAGGTTTATGAAATTTGATGACAAGCGTTTAGGAAATGTAAAACTAGGATCACAAAAAAGTTATTAATTTCTCTATCATTTTACTATAGAGATTTGTCAAAAAATAAAACTGAAAGCACTGACATACTTTAAATATTACTTGTAGTCACATAAGCCTGTCATTCCCAGTAATTAAGGCGAAATAAATTATCTTTCCCGTAACATTGAATAAATTATGACAGATAAAATTATTTTACTAAATAAAAGTGGGAAATCGCTGCTCAGGCTGTAATCAAAATCAAGTTCATTTCTTTTATAGTCTGTAGCGTGCTAACGAGTTCACCACTACGATGATGCAAACTCCGGTATGGTTGTTCTATTTTTAGTCAGTGGTGCATTTTTGCGGGTTTCACGCAAAACACGGCGTTTGTTACACACGAAGGGGTTACTTCCGCCCTGTTCATCGGCGGGCGGAAAATAACGGTTGCCTGCTCGATAAAACATACGATACTATGTTTAAACGTCATGACCTAGTTTTAAAAGGAGCCGCTCGCTACGCTTCATTCAGTCCGCGAGCATGGAAAAACACGCCTCGTGCACATGTTTTGTAGCTCTCGCAGTACTGTGTTGCCTGTTAGCAGTTACGATCAATATTTATGGACAAACTCCGCCGAGTGTAAGTATTTGAGTACTCTATTGGGAAACGTAGCAGGATAATCATTTTTGAATAACCAGTGAGTTGGAAAAATAACAAGATTCCTTAATTTGTACTGTTGCTTCTAACTGATAACGCACGTCTGAATTTATGAATTGAGGAATTGACTGAGAAGAAAGGCTTTAGTAAGATAATCACATTCTGAGAAAATGGTAGGCAAGGGTTCTGAAGACATGCACTGTTTGCAACAAAATGTTAAACCATTGTAAAAGAAAATCTTTAAACAGGTAAATTTTAATTATTTCACATACAGTTATGTGTTTTAAAAAATATCTATGTATTAATGGAAGGTAAGGATATACCAATTATTCAATAATAATACTAACGTAGTTACAGAACAATTCATAACTTTATGAATAATCGAGCTGTTGATGCCACATTTTGTGTGCGATGTCCGTGGACAATAAGGAGCACGACAATGGAAGAAAGGCCTTAGCTTACACAATAACGTTTCTTCCAGCCAGATCCTCAATTACAGATACGTCGGTACTTTAAGGTAATTTCATACTACTCTATCAAAAACGGACATATTTTATAACGCTTTATGTTTTATAAGTGTCCATTTAACTGAGACAGTAATAATTTACAAGTTTTTGGGTTGCTGGTTTCTGAATTTTCACCAATTGTTTTAATTGAAAAATTAAATTAAACTTTTTTAAATAAATTATTATTAAAACTAAGATTTATTAAACACATGTGGTTTGTGTGTGTTATTACGGATAAAAAAGACCAATAAAACAAACTTGTCTGTTCAGACGCGGTTGATGGTCCAAATGATCTCACAAGCTTATTACAAGCAAACGACAGTGCATTGCAAGCGCATTGCCAATTTCTCATTTCTTATGCCAAATTAATGCATGAAAGAGAATAGGATCAGTACAATACTCCCTTAAATTTGACATCAAAATAAGAGGTCGGGAACTTCTCGCAGTTAAAATATCTATGTCGACTTAACACAAAGAAAGACTGGATATCGCGTCCTTAGTACTGTATTTTGTAATCACAATTTCACCTACGTATCAAAATCTCTATATTATATTGTTAGTGAAGAAACGTTACGTCTGGCTTTTAACACAAATATAAATTATTAGCCCTGACTATCAAAATTCTAAGAGAGAGAATTTTTCTAGAATTTACATTCACTGCTCTTACTTTCCTCGGTTTTTAGTATTTAAAATTCTAATTTAGATAACGATCTAATAAACTAACGATGACAATGCACTGATTGATATTCAACCAACAACTTTGTCCGAATTTTCCTACAAATTTATTAAGTAGGCTATTAAACTGTTTATCTAAATTTGCCCTACTTTGCAATAATATGGTCAAACGAATAAACTGAAAATATTGTTTCGATATTTTTTAAAGCATGTGTTTTAGTATTTATAAAAATAAAAAACTTTTCCAGAGATATATATATATATATATATATATATATAACTTTTGATCAAACACGAAAAAAAAGTCATTACAATAGATAAATAATAATATGCATTTTTATGCCCTCGTGTGTAACTGCGAAAGAATGATAGAAGGTAACAAAACAACACTTATTTCTCCCTGTGATTAATGAAGACCACAATTACAGTCGCATATTGAGTGTGGTAAGCATTTTGTCTCTGAGCATGCCCAACCTGGCCGTACGTGCGACGACGAGCTGCCAAGTATAGAAACTCTTGCTAATGTCACCGTAAGTTACGGGATGGTTATTCACGTAAGAAATAAGAATAACAAATTTTCGTCAAGAACTGCTGGTTATTTATTATCATTTCGACGGAGTTCTGCCCAATACGACAAAACGACATTGAAAGGGAAATAGAGATTTTAGTGTAATTTTATAGTCTCGTTGACAAGCTGTTCTATAGTAATTCTGACTCTTAATTTCACCAAACTGACCTAGGCAGCGCAGAGTTAACACTGGACTCGCATTCTGGATGACCTGTATTTGTAGTTCAGCCATTAGGGTTTCGATTGTCAATGGTTTTGTTTAATCACTCCCCTCGAATGCTGGGTTTGATTCCGTAATAAAGGTCATGGCCAACCCCTTCCCCATACATGCTTTCTAAATATTTTATACCGCCACTAATTATCCTGCTGTGTACGAGAACTTTAAACCCTGCCTGCGTAGTAAGATTGAGTAACATGAATATTTTTATAAACAAAATAGCATTTAGTTTATATTGTATATGACAATATACAATAGCACATTTCGTAACGTTTAATAGATTTCATTATGTTGATGTTATCTATAAAATTTTTCTATAAAAAAGGTTTTATATATGTACAATGTTTTATATAATATGTATTACATATATAATATTTAATATAATATGAATGAAATATATAATATTTTATATAATACACAATCACATAAACATTTTATTTTAAAATTTTGAATAACTCTAATTGTGTAATTTAAAAAAATATTACATATTGTGACACATATACACTGAAGAGCCAAAAAAACTGGCACACCTGTCTAAAACCGTGTAGGACCTCCCGAGCACTCACAAGTGCCACAAGACGTCATGACATGGACTCGACTAATGTCTGAATGTAATCAGGAGGCAATTCACACCATGAATCCTGCAGGGCAGTCCACAAATACAATCTGCGCCAATTTGACAAAGGGTTGAAGGTCTGTCACGTTTAATGATTCTCGTCAGTCGTCGTTTGTCCCGTTCTTTCACGATCTTTTTCCGCCCGCAGCGATATCTAAGATGTGATGTTTAACCGGATTGCCGATATTCACGGTACACTCGTGAAATGGTCGTACGCGAACATCCAAATGTTATCGCTACCTCGGAGATGCTATGTCGCATATCTCGTGCACCGACTATAACACCACGTTCATGCTCACTTAAATCTTGATAACCTGTCATTGTAGCCGCAGTAACTGATCTAGCTGCCGAACGCATTGCGTTCTCTTATTGGTTCCTTACGTCTGTTATTCGCATACGCACGCCTATACCAGTTTTTTTTGGCTCTTCAGTGTACATGTATATAGAAAAGAGTATACACTTATTTTCACACAGACAATTTAATTTTTGCATTAATTGTGTGGAGATATATCGTGAAATTGGCGTGATTTATTGTATTAAAAAAAATATATATTAAGCTAAGTCAAAAAGCAATATTCATTATTCTGATGTAAGCAATTTAAAGTGGGTTGTATTACATTTTTAATATTCTCATCCTTCATAAGTGTAGAAAGAGTTTATAAAAAATAACGAAAATGTGTTTTTAAGGTTAAGAATTAGTCTTGTTTTCATTCATTTAGTGAGGTGTGACCACTGGAACCAAATATGTTTGCAAACGTTTANAGGTTAAGAATTAGTCTTGTTTTCATTCATTTAGTGAGGTGTGACCACTGGAACCAAATATGTTTGCAAACGTTTACAAACATGATTCTTGCAATAAATACTGTTACTGTAAAAAATTTCTTTTTTTTTTAACGGTTTTATACATATACCACACTAATCACCTCTGGGGTGTCGCGGGGCTGTGCCTCTATATTCCATTCACAGTTANTCAAACATGATTCTTGCAATAAATACTGTTACTGTAAAAAAGTTCTTTTTTTTAAAAACGGTTTTATACATATACCACACTAATCACCTCTGGGGTGTCGCGGGGCTGTGCCTCTATATTCCATTCACAGTTACTTCTTACTTTTCTGAAGCCCTGCTTAGGTTGTACTTCCAGGATATTCCTCCACCTCGTGCAAACCAAGCATAACTAAGTCTAGAAAATACCATATGACAACGCACCGAATTCATGCGCACTAAGTTGTAATAATATTTTGCTTGAGAACTGTTTCTTATTGGACACTACAAACACACTTGTTTTTGCACTGTTTTTATTAATATTTATTATAGGTGTAATGTTATAATTTATAAATAAAATACAGGTAAAATTTCAATCTTACGAAAATAATATATTTTCATGTTAACAGAGGTATAAAACGCTTGTGTAACATGGAATATTTAGGGAAAAAATCTATACACATACATAGGGCAATTTTTAAAAGATTTGNAGAGGTATAAAACGCTTGTGTAACATGGAATATTTAGGGAAAAAATCTATACACATACATAGGGCAATTTTTAAAAGATTTGATTTAAAAAGTGTGAATAAACCGCGAATAGACTATACCAGCCAATCCTCGTGCCTCACTTATTCTTCTCATTCATCACTTGACCGAAAACACAAGTTGGTGTGAATCACCTATCATGGGGAGTGATGAAGCGACCGANTTCTTCTCATTCATCACTTGACCGAAAACACAAGTTGGTGTGAATCACCTATCATGGGGAGTGATGAAGCGACCGACATCACAGCCTTTAACTTAATTTATAAATAACACTATATCCACATTCCTCTGTTAACAACACACGGGCTTCTTGCTATAAATTGTAGCATTTCAGTGCTGTTTGATGTAGTAGCCAGATATTTTGTTTGCATATGTTTAGTTATAGAAATATCAAACCATAATCTATTTGGTTTCAAAAAGTAGATAAAAGACTACTGGACTACTTTTTGCGAGAAAAAAAAAATATATACGTATATATGTATCTAAACTTTTTTTTCGTTACAAAAGTCTAGCTAATCAAAATAATGCATTATGCATTTTTTAATGAGATTTTACTATTTCATATTACATCCAAGACATGATTATGTATATATTGACAAAAAATTGGGATTTTGTCACAAATATCATTTCTGCATGGATGACAAATATTCAGTATAAAATCACATTCTGTAAAAAATAATAATAATTAGAAATAATTGTATTAAAAACCATTAAATAAGAAAATTACTTAGAAAATTAATATGGCAATTTTAATTTTCAACGGGCCCCTTAACAATAAAACTGAATGATCTAGTTTGAGTAAAGTATCATAAAGGTTCAGTGCAAAAAGGAAATTTATTTTTAATTGGAAATTAATTCTTTAACTTATTTATATGCATATTTTGTATTGTACTATAAACTGTACTATAAACCCCAAGCAAAATAACTATAACGATTATTAAATCCACAATTTCTATACAGTTGAATTGCTGTTATAAAAATAATATTAATAATGTGACAACTTTTAAATTTTAGCTGATTCATTTTACTTAATTAATTTATTTCTACATAATGTGTTTCCAAATTTCGAACTTAAGTCTTGAAATTTAATCAACAATTTTTTTTTAAATAAGTGCAATTATTTTATAGAATTTGAAACATGCTGTAATTTGTTAAAACAATAAATATTTGTTTTCATTGAAGTTTCATTTTACAATACAAAATTTTTATTTATATTCAGAAACAAATTCTTTAAAATTCAACGTTTTCTGATTAAACAAGCACATTACACACATAAACTTTTGAATTTGTTCTGTTATTATCGTTGTTTTCCACAAATGCATTGGAAAACAAAAAAAAAAAATTCATAGTGTAAGGATGACCAATGCAAACAGTATAAAAAAAGTACCATGTTTGAATCATCATTATCTGAAAAATTACAAATAAATGCTATTCCTTATATTATTACGGTATTATTCTTGTATCACAATGAGTAAGCAAATACGATGATATAACGATTTGAATTTATTTTCCCATTTTTTCCAAACGCTCATAACTATGAAAACTATAATACTGAATATATTATATGAATTCAACATACCTATTCAGTCGATAAATAATATAACAAAGTATAAACACAAAATACTGCAAAAAAATATTTTTATTGATTAAAAAATATTTTTAACTGTGATGTAATTTTTTCGGCAAAACTAAATAGATATCTTATAAGATTAAATATCACTTTTTTATGTCACCCTGAAAATGTTTTAGCAAATATTTATGATAAACTTCACTCATTTTAAAAAAAACTGTTTTCCTTGTTGTGATTTCAAAAAGACATGGATCACTGTTGAAATAATTTCGGAGCTGTCGACAATTTCATTAATGTTACCTTTTTTGAAAAGTACAGTTGATATGACAGAGTAACAATCTAAAGAAACACACATTTTTGTTTGTGTTTGCATTATGGTATTTATCTCATTTACACAGTTTAAAAGTGTCTATTCAATAAACATTATTTGCAAAACATGGATCATCTTCAATAGGAGTAAAAATTCAGTTAAACTGTCGTGATACTACACACTCACAATTCATTGATCTTTTTGGGAACAGTTCATGTTTCATAGCTGACATTTAATTATATGATACACTAAAGATTTCTATGTTTAGTTTCTAAAGGTTGTCTGTATATTTGTTTGGGGCAAAAACTTTCAAAAAAATTCATATATAAAAATTATTCCCTTACTTGACATATTAATAATTTATATAAAAATTTTTTGTTTGGAAAGTAGTGAGGAGTAATAATGAAACACTATAAACGGTGTGAAAAAATATCTACTGCGCTTGCTGGAAAAATTCCTACCAAAATGTAAGAATTGGGAAAAAATTCTGCTAATTTTATTCAATTAAATGCAATTTGTTTTAACATAAAAAGAGGAATAACATACTTTACTATTATTTAAAGTAACCAGCATAGAAATTGTGACATAGGTGCGTTTTTTAAATAAACAACATAAAGCAAGAAGTAAAATAAAAATGAAATAAGGCAATTATTTTGTATAGGCTTACCTTTGGTGTTAATCAAAAAATTTCGAAACAATATTTTAATGCTGTATAATAATTATCGAAGGCGCAAATTAAGCACGGTTAATTTCAGCTGTAAGTTCTTAAAGGCCATATTTCACGATCATTTTTTAATTTAATTATCTGGACCAAGATATTTAGTTAGCATGGTGTCCCCTGGAATTCCCAGTGCCTACACGCCGTCAGAAATGGAGTACTACATACGTCTGGCCTCAACAATCTGATATTTGGTTTCTTCCCCATTCTGTGCTCAACTGCAACGCAGACTCTTAGTAATAGAGTGAAAGTTCTAACGAATTCCCAGTTATGTGAGACTAGGCACTTATCCACTCGACGGCGCGACCATATAAGGACCACATTAGGGTAACTATTTGTGCTCGTGATTATAGTTTCCAAAATATAGCACCGAAAAGTCAAAATGACGGAATATGGGAGCCCAAGTTTCTATGTTCCTAATTAACTGTGTCAAATAAATCCACATACCATGTGATCTATATCATATACACAACATGTTAATTAAGTATCAAGGATGAAAACTCGGGTAATTATATCCTGACTTTTTTTTAAGTTAGGTATTGATGTTTTTGCCAACATATTTTATTCGTCCAAAAGAAACTAATAAAAAAATATTAATATAATTTTTTACTCGGACCAATAAAAATGTGTTGGGGAAAAACTTCAATATATTCCTACAGTATATAAAAATATATGCAGGATATCAGTAACCGAGTACCTATTGTTAAATATATCCTTGATACTTAAGTGATATGTAACACGACGTGTGATTTAGTTGGCGAAGTTAATTAGCAGCATAAAAACTTGGGCTCCCATATTCCGAAATTTTCGATTTTTGGTGCAATATTTTGAAAACTATAATCATTTTATTACAAATATTTATATTTGTGTAACCTTATATAAATCTATTTCCGATAATGCATGCAAAATAACCTAGTCAATTGTCGGGCCGTAGAATTTTGATGAGGCATTGATACTTTGGCTGTTAAAAAGATTTCGAATATAAGTGCATGTTCTCGAAACAAAGACTACAAGGACCCTCCAGCAGACTTTGGAGCACACACGGTTCCAAAATAAATAAACCTACAACCCAAAGGAAATCAAAGACAAACAAAAGTTTTAAATGCTGAAATCGTTACAGTATCTATTTTGGATATCATATGTGTCTACAAAGATACACTTTTGTCAGCTATGCNGTATCTATTTGGGATATCATATGTGTCTACAAAGATACACTTTTGTCAGCTATTCTGTAAGATAGTGCCACTTTAACAAATAAAGTTGGTCATATCTCGGGAAACTATTGACCGATTTCTACCAAATTTGGCAGTCAAGCAGTACTGCGGCAGGTGATGTTAACGGGTGTTTTAAGTTAGTCAGAAAATTATTTTTAAAATGTCTGCCATACAGCCATTTGAGGTTTGTTTGCTATATATACGTAACAATGAATAAATTTAAACTTAACTTTGAATGCTGGCTGTATATATTAGAACTTTCAAATCTGTCTACACAAAGTCGCTTTTTTCAGCTATTCTGTATGATAAAATCACATGAAAAATAAATGTAATCTGTCACATCTTCAGTAAAAACAATAGACGGCATCCAATTTGNTTAATCTGTCACATCTTCAGTAAAAACAATTGACGGCATCCAATTTGGCAAACATAGTGGCACTACAGCAGGCCAATTAAATTGATATGTTTTGAATAGGCCAGACATTACTTTTAAAATGGCGACATAAATATTTTATCTTAGTGTGCCATATACGTATACGAAACTACAAAATTAATTTCAACTTAACTTTGTATGCTAGCAGTATCTATTACAAGCATCAATTATGTGTGTCTTCACAGAGCCTCNAGAACTTTCAAATCTGTCTACACAAAGTCGCTTTTTTCAGCTATTCTGTATGATAAAATCACATGAAAAATAAATGTAATCTGTCACATCTTCAGTAAAAACAATAGACGGCATCCAATTTGGCAAACATAGTGGCACTACAGCAGGCCAATTAAATTGATATGTTTTGAATAGGCCAGACATTACTTTTAAAATGGCGACATAAATATTTTATCTTAGTGTGCTATATACGTATACTAAACTACAGAATTAATTTCAACTTAACTTTGTATGCTAGCAGTATCTATTACAAGCATCAATTATGTGTGTCTTCACAGAGCCTCATTTCTTCGCCATTTTGTAAGTTAGTCCGACATTAAAAAATAGTTTTAGCATATCTCAGGAAACAATTTAAAAATTCCTACAAAATTTGACGAAGAGGTTGTACTGTTATTAGTTTATAAGTTTTAAGTGGAGCTGACAATTATTTTAAGGATGGCGGCTATATAAACATAATTGTGCTATATCTACGAAACTTTAAAACGAATAAAAATTAACTTTGTATACTGGCAGTATCTATGCAATTTTAATATATGCTAATATATAAGCAATTTCTTCCCCCATTTTGGAAGGTAGCATCATATGAAAAATTAAGCTTTTATGTTCTATTTTGGCGAATCAATTTTATAATTTCCACCACGTTCATCTGAAAAGACATATTTAAGAGGTGGGTCATATATTTCAAAAATAACAGTTATATTTTTACTTAGTATGCCATATGACCAAAACTATTTCAACCGAGTTTTACATACGGGGATTGTTCATGTCAATCATCAAACGTTCTAATACATAACCTATTTGGTAGCCAATTACGAAGATCGTCACATAAAAAATGGAGGTTTTATGTCATGTCTCAGGGACAAATAAAACGATTCCTACCAAATTTTAAGCACACGTAATACTACAGTAGGCCATGTAAACATATCTGTTTTAGGTAGGGCAGGCCTTTTTTAAAAATTGCGTTAGTATAAATTATTTAGATAGTGTGTTATATGTATAAAACAATTTAAAAAAATTCACACAAATCTTTTACAGTAATAGTATTCATTACAAGAATCAATTATGAATAAAGAGGTCCTCTTTTACAGGCGTTTTGTAAAATAATGCGAAGTGAAAAAATTTANCGTTTTGTAAAATAATGCGAAGTGATAAAATTTAATTTTTTACCATATTACCGGAGCTATTCAAGAAATGTCCACCAAACCTTGCACACAAGTAGGGCTACAGAAGGCCATGTAAACTAACATGTTTTAAGTGTGGTCAATCACCAAGTTTCAAAATGTCGGTCATATAAACCAGTGAGATAAAATTGCCATTATTTAACTATTTATACAAATCTAACAAAACACTGTATGCTAACAGTTATATTATAGGCATCGTGTACAGAACCTCTTTTTATGCAATTTTGTAGGAGAGCACCAAATGTGAACCAATTTTATGCTATATAATGGAACCAATCAACCGATTTACACCAAATTGTTCACACAAGTTGCGTTACGGTAGGCCATTTAAACTTACGTGTTTTGAATTGGCTCAGACACATATTTTCAAAATGATGGCCATGTTAATATTTAAGGTTAGTAAATCCTGTCATAAAAAATTACTATATTGATTACATCCGAACTTTCCGCTCCGAGTTCTACCTCCGTCATGCAGTTGGCTGCACGCTAGCTTATGGTGTGATGTTTTCTGGATTCGAGTCCAGGGTAAGGCACGCGTGTAGTTGCAACTGTCTCACTACTGTTGCATTTGATTCTGGTTCCACCTACAATGACATTGCTGTCAATGAGACGTAACAACCTACTTAACATCTTAGCTTTTAAGAACTTTATTCAAAATTATTCCTCACACTTACTATAATGTTATTGCTGTCAATAAGACGTAAAAACCTACTTACCATCTAAGCTTTTGAGAACTTTATTCAAAATTATTTCCAGCCATTCCGAAAAAATCGCCTCATTAGTTTTCTCAGAAGTTTATTGTTGAATATTTAACGCTAATATCAACGATGACGCACTATGTTTTCTAGTAGTTCCAAGAAGCCTGTTCCACTCACGTATGGCGTCCATCAAAAAAGTAAAAAAATTGCAAAATTTTTACTTGTCAATGAAATCTTTACTAAATGGATTAAGTGATTATTAAGGCAGTTATGGCCCTAAAATACTAAGTTTTCAAATGATAGTTAAACAAATAATAAAATGAATGATATATCGAATTTTGTATTTATCATTTATTGTTATCACACCCAGCTACGCTCACTTGAAAAAAAAAAAAGATCACAATGAACGAATCGCGGAGTACAACGGAGGTTGCCACACAGTTTAACCAAAGCCCGAGATGTATCCAATTAGCGTTTAATGTAGTTTGATCGAGTCAATTTGCCACTAGGCGGCATACATGTCCCTCCATCGTTCATAGCTATAAGACACCTAATAAGGCCTTAGTAGCAATGTGAGCAGTGTGAGCCACAAAGCCAAGTTCAGTAAATATGCAGCATTCCCTGACGGCACATTCCATAAGCCTTTGCCCAGCTGGATGAGTTTGAGAGAGACAACATTGTCGGCCTCCGAGAGANCCCTGACGGCACATTCCATAAGCCTTTGCCCAGCTGGATGAGTTTGAGAGAGACAACATTGTCGGCCTCCGAGAGACAGGTTGGACGTTTAAGCGCATTTATCGCCACTTTAATTGAACCGTTCTGCCTAAACTGTGAGTCAGTGTTGGACACAGTGAGAACAGAAGGGCACACACCTCCACATCGAGAAGGGTCGGTTCGACCCCGGCGGACCACCAGCAGGGAGGATCTTTTCATCGTGCGTCGTTGCGCACCATCCAAGGACATGTCACGCCACCTGGGGATACGCCTGTGCCCACCAGTTTCATATCCAAGTGGCTAGCACAGCGGGATCTGTCGTCGCTGCGTCCCATAAGATATCTACCATTATGACCTGAAAATCACCGAGCACATATGAACTCCTGCCGGGAAAGGACAGCATGGCATCTTGCGTATTAATGACGACTGGTGTTCAGCGATGAATCACAGTTCTCTATGGATATAGACCACCGCCGAATTCGAGTCTGGAGACGTCATGGCAAGCGCCATGTTCCAAGCTTCATTGCAGAGTGTCGCACTGCCTCAACGAGAGGTGTCATGGCGTCGAATGCCATTTCGTACGTTTCCCGCACCCAACTTGTAGTGATTAAAGAACCCTGATGGCGCAGCGATACGTCCAGGAAATTCTGCGAATACTTGCGCTCCCCTTCCTGGCGCAGCTTGACATCCCTATTTTCCAGCAGGATATTTCCCGTCCTCACATACTACGGATATATGTGTCCATAATTCGTGATGCCAGCAAGGTTCCCAGACCTCTCGCCTATCAAGAACACATGGGACCACATTGGATTGCAACTTCGGACATCGGCAACTACGGCGGATTTGGAGGGTCAGTTGCACTAGCTTAGGCAGGATCGTCCTCAGGAGAAAATCCAACGACTCTATGCCTCCACGCCTGATCTTATCGCCGCCTATCTCTCTTCTACGGATGGTCAACACCGTAATAAGTGATTCCATCAGTGTTGGTCCCCTGCAATTCATGTTTGGTTGGGTACAACAATTTGATGATTTCTGTGTACATACTACCATGTCCTATGCCTGTACCCGCTCGCGTGCCCCTTCGATGGCACGTTTAGGGTTATTAATTACTTTTCAAATGCGCATACTTTTTAAAAAACATTGACTGACATACTCTACACTGAGCTATTTAGAATGTGAAAAGTTATTTAATCTATTAAAAATTGATCGAAAAATGTTGCAAGCATAACAGGTACGCCATTTTTTGGAAAACATAAATGTTTACAGTATGTGTGTTCTGCAAAATATTTGTTCTGTGCTATCTAAACTCGAGATGGTGCATGGTACTATGTCAGTGACCTAGGACCTTATATCTCCGTCACCTTCAGTTTGACCATACCTTTGGAAGGTAAGGTGATTTTAACCCTGCCATCTGGTGACAATCACTTTGTCGCAAGTTAATTATAAACTGAAAAATACAGAAATAAAAAAAATATGAAAAAAAGATTTTTAATTTATAAGTTATATATTTCGTACTACCTCCTTCCAGTACAATGGTTCCAATCTTGTAATATATACATTCATGTTATATATGTACAGGATATCCCATTTATCTTGACAGCCTAATATAACTCCGTACCAGGGCTCCAAATGAAAAAGCGTTTTATCCAAAAATTGTATAACTGTAAGGGGGAAATAATACTGCTGGGGAATCAGCCTTATTAAAGCATTATTAAGTAGTGAGATACCAGTCCTAATATCAGTTTTTTAAATGGAACTCTATATGTATTTGTTAAAAGTTCAATAAAGCTCGCCAAGACCTATTAAAAAATGTGTCATTATGTACCAGTCTAGTAAACAGATAGTTAAAAACTGCCACAGACATCGGGACTAATAAGGGTTCATGAAGACCTGTTATGTGATACCTTGCAGTACTATTGCGCAGCATAGTACAGCATTACGTAGATATCGTGCATTTAATGCAGAGGTGATGTAAATAGAGCAGCTACCCAGAGTTGCGTACTCCATTCCCCAGAGGGTGCGCTTAGAGGAAACAAAGGACACAATGACTTGAAGAGCAATCTATCATGCAAGGTGAAAGTTGTAGCTGACATGTACCCCAACAACGAGCAGGTAAAAATGCTGCTCATCTATGGAGAATGTAGGCTAGCATGTTAATGTGTTCGTATTATTTTACAGTACAGTGTAGTACGTTCTAATGAGTTGTACTGAAACATACACACACACACAGTTTTATTATTATCATTACAAATAGTTTGGTTTGCTCACTCGTCGTTCATTCTGTTGAAGGTCGTCGTAATTCCTAGTCAGGCGGAGCAACTCTACAGAGAGCAATACCCTCACATGACGCCACCATCCAGACGGATGTTTTCTGTCTCGTTTCAGAATCATGTAGAGTTATGTCAATGGGCACAGCGTCAAATTATCACCCAACCGAAGTTTTTCGGATGTCCTTTTTACCGATGAATCGTCCTTCTCCAAATCAGAGCAAGTGAATACGTGGAACATGCTTTATTCGGACGTCAAAAACCCACGATGGCTTCGACAGGTGTGCCATCAGCGTCAATGGAGAGTGTGGGATGGTTGGAAATAGGATTATAGGTCCATATTTAGTGAATGGCAGCCAAAACGCAAGGAGTATGCAACCATCATACAAACCATTCTTCCTGGATTTCTGGAGGAGACACCTCTAAGGAACAGAATGATATTGTGGTACCAGCACTATGGATGCCCAGCACATAACGCCGTGTATGCGAATAGAGTTCTGTACTGAAAATATCCTGATAGAAGTACTGGTCATGGAGGACCTGTTCAGTGGCCTGAGCGGTCTCCGGAACTTAACCATCTGGACTTTTTTCTTTGGGGTTACCTCAAAGGCACTGTCTATCGAAATATTCCAACAACTCCAGAGAACATGCAGGAACGCCTTGTGCATGCTTGTAATGCTCTTGAGCAGGCAACACTGGAAGAAATCAGTGTTGTCATTCATTCAGCGAATGAACTTGTGTGTCGCTGCCAAGGGTTACCTCATTGAACAACTTATGTGTATGTTCTACACCTTGCATTACCTATATGGACAGTATTACATACGGGCAGTAGAGATTCCACCTTCTGTGTCATATTTAATTATCATGTTATGAAAGTGCACATTGTGCTACATGCTGACATAGGTCTTAACGAGCTTCATTAAACTTTTGACCAATAGATACATGGTTCCATTTAAAAAACCGATGTTAGAATTCGTATCTTACTAATAAATAATGCTATTACAAGGCTGACTCCCTGCAGTATCATTTCCTATTCCAGTTAAACAATTTTTGCATAAAACAGTTTTTCATTTGGAGCCTCAGTACGGAGTTATTGTGGGTGGCAAAGATAAATGGGATAGTCTGTATATATACACGGTTCCTTGTGAAAAATAATTTGGGGTATACATTGACAACACTATCATTTGGTGAATATTGAGGAAGGTACGCGGTGTTGAAAACAGAATTTTGAAATGAATAAATAAAAATATTGCAGGAAGTAATTGAGATGGACCGGCGAAAATAGAATGGTGTTTCACAAATCGGAGATCGTAAATCTGTGAAAATTTTATTGCTCAAATCGTCCTCCTTCATTGCGTAAGTAGGGGTAGTAACTCTCTTTTCGCAGAGAAGATTAGAACACTAGGCGGTAAAGAAAACGTCGAGGCACATTTTGTCCCACCATGTCACAATGAAGACAACAGGCCCTCTTGTCTGAACTCGCTCCGGTGAACCGTTTTTGAGAAAACGCAACTCAAAATTTTGAAGGTCCGGTGTAACCCTGCGTGTCCAGGCTGTACCACGCACATGGCGAATAAACAGGTGAGGGTATAATCAGTGCTTGTGTGGAGATGGCCTTGGCTGCTGGCAAGTCATTATGTGCCTGCACCTGATTGTGGAAACATGGAACTTTTTACTCGAGCAGAGCTAGCCAACATGCACCTCGTGTACGGATCAGCCAACACGAATGCAAGGCAAGCAGTGGAGCTGTACCGTTTNTTGCACTAGCTTAGGCAGGATCGTCCTCAGGAGAAAATCCAACGACTCTATGCCTCCACGCCTGATCTTATCGCCACCTATCTCTCTTCTACGGATGGTCAACACCGTACTAAGTGCATCCTACCAGTGTTGGTCCCCTGCAATTCATGCTTGGTTGGGTACAACAATTTGATGATTTCTGTGTACATACTACCATGTCCNCAGTGTTGGTCCCCTGCAATTCATGCTTGGTTGGGTACAACAATTTGATGATTTCTGTGTACATACTACCATGTCCTATGCCTGTACCCGCTCACGTGCCCCTTCAATGGCACGTTTAGGGTTATTAATTACTTTTCAAATGCGCATACTTTTTAAAAAACATTGACTGACATACTCTACACTGAGCTATTTAGAATGTGAAAAGTTATTTAATCTATTAAAAATTGATCGAAAAATGTTGCAAGCATAACAGGTACGCCATTTTTTGGAAAACATAAATGTTTACAGTATGTGTGTTCTGCAAAATATTTGTTCTGTNAAGCATAACAGGTACGCCATTTTTTGGAAAACATAAATGTTTACAGTATGTGTGTTCTGCAAAATATTTGTTCTGTGCTATCTAAACTCGAGATGGTGCATGGTACTATGTCAGTGACCTAGGACCTTATATCTCCGTCACCTTCAGTTTGACCATACCTTTGGAAGGTAAGGTGATTTTAACCCTGCCATCTGGTGACAATCACTTTGTCGCTAGTGAACTATAAACAGGAAAAATTAAGAAATAAACAAAAATTTAAAGAAAGATAAAAAATTTTAAAGTTATCTATTTCCTACTACCTCCTTCCAGTACAATGGTTCCAATCTTGTAATATATACATTCATGTTATATATGTACAGGATATCCCATTTATCTTGACAGCCTAATATAACTCCGTACCAGGGCTCCAAATGAAAAAGCGTTTTATCCAAAAATTGTATAACTGTAAGGGGGAAATAATACTGCTGGGGAATCAGCCTTATTAAAGCATTATTAAGTAGTGAGATACCAGTCCTAATATCAGTTTTTTAAATGGAACTCTATATGTATTTGTTAAAAGTTCAATAAAGCTCGCCAAGACCTATTAAAAAATGTGTCATTATGTACCAGTCTAGTAAACAGATAGTTAAAAACTGCCACAGACATTGGGACTAATAAGGGTTCATGAAGACCTGTTATGTGATACCTTGCAGTACTATTGCGCAGCATAGTACAGCATTACGTAGATATCGTGCATTTAATGCAGAGGTGATGTAAATAGAGCAGCTACCCAGAGTTGCGTACTCCATTCCCCAGAGGGTGCGCTTAGAGGAAACAAAGGACACAATGACTTGAAGAGCAATCTATCATGCAAGGTGAAAGTTGTAGCTGACATGTACCCCAACAACGAGCAGGTAAAAATGCTGCTCATCTATGGAGAATGTAGCCTAGCATATTAATGTGTTCGTATTATTTTACAGTACAGTGTAGTACGTTCAAATTAGTTGTACTGAAACATACACACACACACACAAAGTTAGATTATTATCATTACAAATAGTTTGGTTTTCTCACTCGTAGTTCATTCTGTTGAAGGTCATCTTAATTCTAGTCAGGCGGAGCAACTATACAGAGAGCAATACCCTCACGTGACCCCACCATCCAGACGGATGTTTTCTGTCTCGTTCCAGAATCATGTAGAGTTATGTCAATGGGCACAGCGTCAAATTATCACCCAACCGAAGTTTTTCGGATGTGCTTTTTACCGATGAATCGTCCTTCTCCAAATCAGACCCAGCCAAAACGCAAGGAGTATGCAACCATCATACAAGCCATTCTTCCTGGATTTCTGGAGGAGACACCTCTAAGGAACAGAATGATATTGTGGTACCAGCACTATGGATGCCCAGCACATAACGCCTTGTATGCGAATAGAGTTCTGTACTGAAAATATCCTGATAGAAGTACTGGTCATGGAGGACCTGTTCAGTGGCCTGAGCGGTCTCCGGAACTTAACCATCTGGACTTTTTTCTTTGGGGTTACCTCAAAGGCACTGTCTATCGAAATATTCCAACAACTCCAGAGAACATGCAGGAACGCCTTGTGCATGCTTGTAATGCTCTTGAGCAGGCAACACTGGAAGAAATCAGTGTTGTCATTCATTCAGCGAATGAACTTGTGTGTCGCTGCCAAGGGTTACCTCATTGAACAACTTATGTGTATGTTCTACACCTTGCATTACCTATATGGACAGTATTACATACGGGCAGTAGAGATTCCACCTTCTGTGTCATATTTAATTATCATGTTATGAAAGTGCACATTGTGCTACATGCTGACATAGGTCTTAACGAGCTTCATTAAACTTTTGACCAATAGATACATGGCTCCATTTAAAAAACCGATGTTAGAATTCGTATCTTACTAATAAATAATGCTATTACAAGGCTGACTCCCTGCAGTATCATTTCCTATTCCAGTTAAACAATTTTTGCATAAAACAGTTTTTCATTTGGAGCCTCAGTACGGAGTTATTGTGGGTGGCAAAGATAAATGGGATAGTCTGTATATATACACGGTTCCTTGTGAAAAATAATTTGGGGTATACATTGACAACACTATCATTTGGTGAATATTGAGGAAGGTACGCGGTGTTGAAAACAGAATTTTTAAATGAATAAATAAAAATATTGCAGGAAGTAATTGAGATGGACCGGCGAAAATAGAATGGTGTTTCACAAATCGGAGATCGTAAATCTGTGAAAATTTTATTGCTCAAATCGTCCTCCTTCATTGCGTAAGTAGGGGTAGTAACTCTCTTTTCGCAGAGAAGATTAGAACACTAGGCGGTAAAGAAAACGTCGAGGCACATTTTGTCCCACCATGTCACAATGAAGACAACAGGCCCTCTTGTCTGAACTCGCTCCGGTGAACCGTTTTTGAGAAAACGCAACTCAAAATTTTGAAGGTCCGGTGTAACCCTGCGTGTCCAGGCTGTACCACGCACATGGCGAATAAACAGGTGAGGGTATAATCAGTGCTTGTATGGAGGTGGCCTTGGCTGCTGGCAAGTCATTATGTGCCTGCACCTGATTGTGGAAGCATGGAACTTTTTACTCGAACAGAGCTAGCCAACATGCACCTCGTGTACGGATCAGACAACACGAATGCAAGGCAAGCAGTGGAGCTGTACCGTTTGCACTACTCAGTGCGACGTCAGCTCTCCCGTGCGACATTTGTACGGCTCCATCAGAGATTGCGGGATGAAGTGTCAGCAATAGTGACGAGGCCGAATGCTGGAGCAACAGGGACAAGGCGAACGACAGCATTTGACGAGGGCGTGCTTTTCCGTGTGTGTGACAGGAACAGTCTGCTAGCTCACGGGCTATGGGTCATGGTGTGGGTGTTATCCATTCTACGATCCTGCAAGTTCTGCACGAGAACCGTATGCACCTCTACCACGCAAGGAAGGGCCACGTTCTTAGTGAACGTGATTACGTGCCACGTGTTACATTCTGCGAAGGGTCCGTCCAAGAAAACTATGTGCGTCCTAATTCACATTTACTGTGCTCTTCACAGATGATTCCCATTTCACCAGGGATGGAAACTTCAACAGGAAGAAGAGCCATGTCTAGGCGCACGCTACTCGCCACCACATGCACCTCATTGGAAACAAAGTGCTCTACAGTGTCGACATGTCGGCCGGCGTTGAAAACAATCACTTTTTGGGGAATTATTTTTTACCCGACCGCCTCAATGGAGCCCGCTTCCTGACGTTCCTGCTGGAGGTATTGCCGGAGTTACTTGAAGAAGTACCTCTTGCCATTCGACACACCATGAGGTTTCAGCATAAGGGAACAAGGCCACATTTTCCTACGGCCGTTCGCCGCAATCTTGATATTATATTTCTAGGCCACTGGATTGACAGAGATCGNGATTACGTGCCACGTGTTACATTCTGCGAAGGGTCCGTCCAAGAAAACTATGTGCGTCCTAATTCACATTTACTGAGCTCTTCACAGATGATTCCCATTTCACCAGGGATGGAAACTTCAACAGGAAGAAGAGCCATGTCTAGGCGCACGCTACTCGCCACCACATGCACCTCATTGGAAACAAAGTTCTCTACAGTGTCGACATGTCGGCCGGCGTTGTAAACAATCACTTTTTGGGGAATTATTTTTTACCCGACCGCCTCAATGGAGCCCGCTTCCTGACGTTCCTGCTGGAGGTATTGCCGGAGTTATTTGAAGAAGTACCTCTTGCCATTCGACACACCATGAGGTTTCAGCATAAGGGAGCAAGGCCACATTTTCCTACGGCCGTTCGCCGCAATCTTGATATTATATTTCTAGGCCACTGGATTGACAGAGATCGGCCCCATCTACTGGCCGGCTCGATCTCCAGTCCTGACTCCACTGGATTTAATTTTAATGGGGTCATGCCAAATCCTTGGTCCACGCCACACCTGTGGCTAGTAAGGAAAATCTCGTCGCATGTCTGATAGCCGCATTTAATTCTGTACGTGCCACTCCAGACATTTATGCACCGGTTCAATTAATCTGTTCTGCTGTTCCGATTTATGTATTGAAGTAGGGGAACGGCAACTCGAACAGTTGTTGTAAATGCTGCCATTAATAAATACGTACTACGTACACATGTGTCATGCAATACTCCTATCTGCACTCTGTTCATTATTACCCCGTGTTTGACCTCATTTACATTAACCATCACAGGTGGGTGCACATCCTCATAGCGTGGCGCGAGAGGAGGGATGTGCTGCCTACTCCCGCAAGGTTACACCGCACCTTCAATATTTTCCGTGGCGTTTTCTTAAAGACGGTTTACCGGAGCGTGTTCGGACATAAGGACGTTTTGTCTTCATTGTTCCATAGTGGGTCATAATGTGCCTCGACTTTTTCTTTACAGCCTAGTGTTCCGAGTTATTGCGAAAAGAGGGTGATTACCACTACTAACGTAATGAAGTGGGACGATTTGACCAACAATATTTACACAGATTTATTATCACCGATACGACACGAGACACAACATTCCGATTTTGGTCGCTCCACCTCAATTACTTTCTGCAATATTCTCAGGGGATGGACAAACTAATATGAACACCTGACACATACACAATTTGTATTTATTAATAAGNGAACACCTGACACATACACAATTTGTATTTATTAATAAGGTGCTGAGCCACCATTTACTTTCAGAACAGCTGCAATTCTTCGCGAAATAGATTCGTAGTGTGGCTGAATAGTTTCCAACGAAATGTTTTCTCATTCTTGTTCCAAAACATCCACCAAATGCTTCAATGATGTTGGAGATGGAAAAATGCTCCTCACTCTCTGCTCTAAAACTCCCTATAATGGTTCAATTATGTTGAGGTCTGGCCAGGGAAGATGGTTGATGATATTCTGATGCTCCTCAAACCAAGACTGAACTTTTTTAGCTGTGTGTATGGGCGCATTATCATCTTGGANTTGATGATATTCTGATGCTCCTCAAACCAAGACTGAACTTTTTTAGCTGTGTGTATGGGCGCATTATCATCTTGGAATATGGCAGTGTTTGGCAGCACTATGCTAGTCATAGTAAGAACTTCATCATTGAGGATGTCGAGATATTAATTCGCAGTTATCCGGCCAGTGATGTGAATGAGAGGACCAGCTGATTACCACGATATAGCCACCCAAATCATAACGGAACTTCCCCCATGCNGCCAGTGATGTGAATGAGAGGACCAGCTGATTACCACGATATAGCCACCCAAATCATAACGGAACTTCCCCCATGTTTGACTGTAGGAAGCAGGCAGTCCGGATAGTGGGTTTATTTTGGGATTATCCATACATAAACCCGGCCGTTTGTAGGAAACAATGTAAACGATGATCCATCGGACCATACCACATTCTTCCAATCATCAAGTGCCCATGCTTTATGATCGTGACACCACTTCTTTCGCAGATTAGCGTTGGCTTCCGTTATAAAGAGTTTCGTAATTACACCCCTTCCATGAATGTTAGCTTTGTGGAGCTCCCGCCATACTGTGTTTGTTGAAACAGTATTACTCAAGTGAGTGTTGAGTTCTGCTGTCACTTTTGCCGCGGTAGTTTTATGTTGACTGGCCACAATTCTTTTTAATGTTCGTCGGTCTCTCTCAGTTAACTTTGGGTTTAGCTCACTATTCCTCTTCGCCGATGATGTTTTACCATGTTTTGTGTATGCTGGCATTTCCGTGGATACTGTCGCTCGTGAAACGTTAAACAATTCGGTTGTTTTCGTCACAGATGCTCCCGCTAACCGAACACAAACGATTTGCCATATTTCGAAGTCTGAGAGATCACACATTTCAACGATCGCTTGTTTTAACTGTCGCAGAACAAAGCGTATAATACACTGAAATTTAACCTAAGAGACTTGGCACGTAAACTGTGCAATACATACGCATCGCATTATTTACACGGGAGCAGTGTTGCCAACNTATAATACACTGAAATTTAACCTAAGAGACTTGGCACGTAAACTGTGCAATACATACGCATCGCATTATTTACACGTGAGCAGTGTTGCCACCATGCAACAAAAGGTACTATATTGCATGGTGTTCATATTATTTTGTCCATCACCTGTATATTCATACATTTCAAAATAATTTTTTCAACACCGCGTACCTCCCTTAATATTCACTTCACTATAGTATTATCAATGTACACCCCACCTTATAATTTTAGAAAAGCAATCACTTCGTGGAATATATATATATGTGTATATATATGTATNATGCAACAAAAGGTACTATATTGCATGGTGTTCATATTATTTTGTCCATCACCTGTATATTCATACATTTCAAAATTATTTTTTCAACACCGCGTACCTCCCTTAATATTCACTTCACTATAGTATTATCAATGTACACCCTACCTTATAATTTTAGAAAAGCAATCACTTCGTGGAATATATATATATATATGTGTATATATATATGTGTATATGCACATATAATAGCAATCTGACTTTAATAGAAAACTAAGTAAATGTTATATTATAATTTTTTTCTGAATAAAACGACTTAAAGACATATGTTAGGGAGATTGAGTATTGTATCCTCGAATTGTGCACACCCCACGCAATAAAAGGCTCCGATATTAATGGCAAAGCGAATAGGAAATTGGAACATCTGTACTAATATTTGTATATGTACTACCCTTCCCTTACACACACTCTCTCTCGTAAAGTAGCGTTCTTCTCTCCTTTAAACATATCTGTTTGGAATATTATGACTATATACATTATAAATTTTTAATAAATGATGTCTAAATAATTGAAAGCAANTACCGTTCTTCTCTCCTTTAAACATATCTGTTTGGAATATTATGACTATATACATTATAAATTTTTAATAAATGATTTTTAAATAATTGAAAGCCACTTAGTTAAAATAAATCTTAAACATGAACAGTTCATGGAAAACTCTATTTAAATGAAACTGTATCACAATAGCTAAATAAGAACATTAGAAGTATCACAAGTTTTATGCAATCGTCTAAGTCCATCCAAATAGTTACTTTAGCCATAGCAGTCACATAGAGTGCCACCGTGATTCAAAGTACATTCCTAACACCGCTGTGATAATTTTAAAATTCTGCAGCACACATTGTAAAAAAGTATATCAATTTAAATTTCAAAAGCATGNGAGCACGGTAGCATAAGAAGAGGAACGACCATGTAAAAATGTGGCCCAAAACCATTCCCTGTTCGCATGTTAGGAATTACGTTAGAAATAAAGTGAGCCGTTAACAACTTAGTGTCTCATACAACAGCTCAGTTTTCCCAGCAAACTACGAAAAAAGAACCCGCAATTTATATTGAAGAGACTGTTAAATAATCTTGTACGAAAATTCAAGTGAGTAGTGCAGTGTTGACAGCGCACACAGTAACATTTTAACATCACTGAATCTCGCGAGTTCTGATTCAACATGCAAGCCCGTTTAACAACAGAGCGCGCATGACCGAACCCCAGCTACGCCTGAGGCGGTTTATCAATTTATGTGAGCACAACAATTCCAACAAAATATAATCGCAGAACATGAGAGGAAATTACAATGCACTCGGCTAGAGGTCAGGATCTGCTTTGCCGCGAAGCGACCTATAATATACGCTAAACCAAAACATGAGTGAGTGAAGAGATTCAGGAAGCTATTAACATCAATGTCTTGAGTGTTGATGAAGGGTGAAGTGAGGTTAGTATGGAGCAGCGCCGGAATGAAAGGGTGGAGGGAAACGGGAGATCCCAGAGAAAACGGACCGACCAGTGGCATCGCCGGGCACGATTCCCACATGCTAAAATCCGTGAGCGACCCAGCCGAGAATGTAAATCGGTTCGCCTAGGCGAGAGGCGAGTAGTCTAACTACTACACCACCACGGCCCCTAAACACGTTTTTAACATACGGAACGAAAGGGAATTTCGCTAAAATAAGCAACTGCACTATCAGATAGTATTAAAAGTTTACACTACCTCCGTCATCAATCTCAAATACTTCGTTCCTAACATACTAATGTATTATATCACATGGCACACCACGACCCACCCGAACATCGGCGCGACCAGCAGAAGTTAAGAGTAAGGTATACCAAGAGTGGAAATTGCAATGTTAACCAGCTATAAAAAGGGGCGTCAAACACTGTGGAAAGGGTTTTTTTTTTTCGAATCAAGCAAACTTTGTTTGGCACAACCAAATTAATTTGTATTTATAGGGGCAAATTAATATTTGGTTGTTAAAACCAAATTATTTTGTTTTTCTTATTTGTTTGCCACAAACAAATATTTGGTTGGTGGAACTAAAGATTTTTTTGGCTCTACGTACATTAAAAAGTTTCTATTAATAAATACGTAGGTAAGGTACAGCTCATTCGATATTAATTTAATGTAAAAAAATCTTGCAAAATGTTTATTTCTGATTGCCAATGTTACTTTAATTTTTTTTGTATTTATATAAGAATAGGCCAAAGAAAATAATATCGCAATAACTGAAATTAATAGCGTGATTACAACGAAGCCAGTGCCAAATATTTTTCTCAGAACCTCTCACAAGTTCAGGAAGCCATATTTCCAAGCGAAGTTTAAGGAGTTTAATATCCCTAATTGTCGTTTAAATTTAAACTCAAAATTATTTTTAATTAATGGCGTTTTGAAAGTAAAACAGCGATCCAAG
The DNA here is from genome assembly GCA_002778355.1 of Clitarchus hookeri. Classification (NCBI taxonomy): domain Eukaryota; kingdom Metazoa; phylum Arthropoda; class Insecta; order Phasmatodea; family Phasmatidae; genus Clitarchus; species Clitarchus hookeri. The sequence continues at coordinate 212,842 of NQII01001400.1, forward strand.
TTAACTCGTCCTTAAACTNTGTATTTATATAAGAATAGGCCAAAGAAAATAATATCGCAATAACTGAAATTAATAGCGTGATTACAACGAAGCCACTGCCAAATTTTTTTCTCAGAACCTCTCACAAGTTCAGGAAGCCATATTTCCAAGCGAAGTTTAAGGAGTTTAACATCCCTAATTGTCGTTTAAATTTAAACTCAAAATTATTTTTAATTAATGGCGTTTTGAAAGTAAAACAGCGATCCAAGTTAACTCGTCGTTAAATTGAGATTAGTTAGTTAAACATGTGTATTGAAACCAGCCCTTAATCCACTAAATTATAACTATTTTTTTGTCTACTATGTTGAATGTTGCGATCTTAAACTTGAAACATTAGCACATATATACACTGTAAAAAAAAGGTAAATTTACATAGTAAAACGTTTGGTCATAAAAAAATTATTTTGTGTTATTTATAAAAACATATACAGTACGTGTAATTTTACATACACATTCTTAANTGAGATTAGTTAGTTAAACATGTGTATTGAAACCAGCCCTTAATCCACTAAATTATAACTATTTTTTTGTCTACTATGTTGAATGTTGCGATCTTAAACTTGAAACATTAGCACATATTTACACTGTAAAAAAAAGGTAAATTTACATAGTAAAATGTTTGGTCATAAAAATTTTTTTTTGTGTTATTTATAAAAACATATACAGTACGTGTAATTTTACATACACATTCTTAAAAATCCAAATAGCAGTACAAGTCTAGTAAAAATACATGAATGTATGGCTTGATGAACATAATGTTGGTGTTAACCTACAAATTTTGAATTATGTGTAAAAAACACACTACCTGGAATAAAATCTTAAATTACATATTTTAAATATTTACTGCTAATAGCTTGTTGCAAAAACACTGGGTCAGTGNTTTTGTGTTATTTATAAAAACATATACAGTACGTGTAATTTTACATACACATTCTTAAAAATCCAAATAGCAGTACAAGTCTAGTAAAAATACATGAATGTATGGCTTGATGAACATAATGTTGGTGTTAACCTACACATTTTGAATTATGTGTAAAAAACACACTACCTGGAATAAAATCTTAAATTACATATTTTAAATTTTTACTGCTAATAGCTTGTTGCAAAAACACTGGGTCAGTGTAGTTGTTCCTATTGCATTGTGTAGAGTGGAGTGGAGTCTAGAGATTTTGGTGACTCTTAAACATCAAGGTCTTGGAAGCCTATGAGGGAGAAGCGAGTATGGAGCAGGGCCAGAATTAAGAAGGGGTAGGACGGGAGATCCCCGAGAAAACCCGTCTACCAATGGCATTGTCCGGCACGATTCCCACATTCAAAATCCAGAAGCGACCCCGCTGGTAATTGAACCCGGTTCTTCTTGGTGGGAGGCGAGTAGTCTGGCCACTACACCACCACGGCGCCACTTCATTGTGCAATTTTACAATGACAATGTATGTGTAAACTTTCGTTACATTCATGAGTGTCTGTAAACCANATTGAACCCGGTTCTTCTTGGTGGGAGGCGAGTAGTCTGGCCACTACACCACCACGGCGCCACTCCATTGTGCAATTTTACAATGACAATGTATGTGTAAACTTTCGTTACATTCATCAGTGTCTGTAAACCAATAGTTACATGTACAACTTATCGGTAATTTTATTTTTTTGTGTAATTTGATAGAACGAGTACAATATGCGTAATTTTACACGGAGGTCTCCGGGAACTAAAGAATAACTATTAAGTATTTGTTTAAAACAAGCGACAGCAGTAGGGAGAAGAACTACTTCGAACACTATTTGTATGTTCAAAACTGAAGCCTAAATCACGCTGATGGGATATGTTTGCTGTTTACGTATAACTACATATTCTATATCTAAAGTTAATTATTATCGACATTTTGGAGTTCATTTTTATAGCTCTGGTTAACTACCAAGTTACAGAAAAAGCACAAATAACGTGAAAATTGTAAACATACACATACGTAATCTGTGAATTAACAAGCCGCAGTTGTAAACTAACTGACACCGACGGTAAAATTACTTGTTAAACCAATGAAAGAAATTCAGAAATTGTGCATTTACTATTACAGTGAATGTGCGATTTTATGTTTCTGTAAGTGAAACAAGACACATACACTCTATTTAAATTTCAATTAGGATTTCTGTGTATATTCTCTTGTGGCGGAGAAAAATTACACAAATGTTACAGTTTATTTTTTGCTACATAGTAATTGTAACTTTACACGATTCTATGTAAAAAGAGCACTACAGTGTACATGTTATTTTACTAATTTTTATAATAAATTTTCTTGGATGCAGAGTAAAAAAATACTGTGACAGATGTAGGTTTAAAAATACACCGACATTAGTGGCGACATTTCGGCCACATACATATGTGTAAAATTACGCAAAACATTTTTTACAGTGTAACTAGAGCACCCCCTTGGTGGCGCTCAATAAACGTGTCATGATCACTTGCTACTAACTCGGACACACGCCTAGCACACGACTATTTGCAAGTTTGAATTACAGTGAGCGATATATATTTTTCAATCACGTGCCGTTCAGGTACACGTCGTGTGATTCGTGTGTTACCTACCTGAAAGTGCACTGACCTTCTGTTTGAAATTTCCTCATGGATTTCTCGAAAATGGTTCACCTGAGTGTGTTTCGACAAGGTGAACTTTTTTACTAATTTAGACATACTGCTTCTTTAATTGTCCTAAATATAGTTTACAGCTTTTGCTAAGGGTGGCATTTACTTAATTAAAGAGGATGATATAACCAACCACGTTTTCAGAGGTGTAATATGTATCTCCGTTATACAAATCACAATNACTTAATTAAAGAGGATGATATAACCAACCACGTTTTCAGAGGTGTAATATGTATCTCCGTTATACAAATCACAATTCACCCACTCTTTACTTAATCGGATTTATATTATGATATTTTTAATGAAAATAATTTCAAAACTTGATTTTTGGGGCGTATAGCTCCCATAATAATAACTAAAGGGAAAATGGTACATATATTTTCTTATATTTTCGTAAATAATCACCTGGTGGAGTTTTTCGGTGTTGTTAAAAGCATCCTATGTAAACCTTTAAGTACTAACATAAATATTAACTGCAAATACACAGCGAGCAAACACATGCATATATATACATATATTTATACACAAAAAAANCTAACATAAATATTAACTGCAAATACACAGCGAGCAAACACATGCATATATATACATATATTTATACACAAAAAAATATATACATATATATATACACACTAAATATTTTTATTTGTAAATCCTTGTTCATTAAGTATACCACACACAAAATTGAAATACGCACATTAACTTAAATTTATAGAAGTATTTACTATTTTAATAGCTGTGGTGGCAAAACGTTTAGTAAATTAAAACTAACTCGTTTGGACTTAATCGGCATTAACTTTCCTGTAGTACTTACTAACGTCAGAATTCTTGATTTGTTTCAGGTTGAGCGAGCATACANTTTCCTGTAGTACTTACTAACGTCAGAATTCTTGATTTGTTTCAGGTTGAGCGAGCATACAACTTGACCTTCATTGAATGTGAAATGAAAAGCTGGAATACGAAGTATGTAAAAAACGTTAAGAAGAGCTTCTTTTATGTCAACAGAGATGTAAAAAACAAAGGCGTCATTTTGAATATGGACATAGTTCTACCATTTACAAATGAAGTATGGGTAAGTTATCATTATAAAAATAACGCCCCAGTTGTCAATTTAAGATTACTTAAATTCCTATACATATAAATTGTTATTATTTTGATACCAGAAAACTTTGCAGCACGTGGGGGGTTTATGCCATACCGAATTCTCAAGGACAGAGATCATGTACAGTTCTGTAATCCTAATCAAGTGTGTGTTGTAATGTACCCTGAAGGACAAAAAAACTTGTACACCTGCATAATATCGTGTAGGGCCTCCGCGAGCACGCAGAAGTGCCGCAAGACGACGTGACACGGACTCGACTAATGTCTGAAGGTATGCAGGAGTCATTGAAATCTGCGCCAATTCGAGAAAGGGTTGCACGTCTGTCAAGTTTAATGATTCTCATCAGTCGTCGTTTGTCCCGTTTGTTCACGATCTTTTTCCGGCCGCAGCGATGTCAAAGATTAGATGTTTTACTAAATTCCCGATATTCACGGTACACTAGTGAAATGGCCGTACCCGAAAATTTACATTTTATCGCTACCTCGGAGATGCTATGTCCCATCTTTCGTGAGCCGACTATAACACCACGTTGAAACTCACTTAAATCTTTATAACCTGCCATTGTAGCAGCAGTAACCGATCTAGCAACTATGCAAGACGCTTGTTGTTTTATATAGGCGCTGCCGACCGCATCGTGTTACTCTGATAGGTTCCGTACCTCTTTTATTTGCATACGCACGCCTATAACGGTTTCTTTGGCTCTTCAGTGTACCTTATCTGAGGTATAAAGTTCATTTCAANTATTTGCATACGCACGCCTATAACGGTTTCTTTGGCTCTTCAGTGTACCTTATCTGAGGTATAAAGTTCATTTCAATGTCATATCCTTCTCGGTGTTGCATTTTTCACAAACGTTAGTGTATTTTANTATCTGAGGTATAAAGTTCATTTCAATGTCATATCCTTCTCGGTGTTGCATTTTTCACAAACGTTAGTGTATTTTGAAGAAGCGGACTGAAATTTATTTTCTTGTCAGTGGTGAATTTGTTTAAGCAATGACACAAAGACACCAAATAAATTCCGTCTTCTTACTAACTACGTCTGGAAAATTTTGTATCAAAGTTCTATGTAAAAATATCTATGTAATTTATTATAGGTAACTGTTTGAAATTGCGGAGTGCAATGTTTCATAAAACGTATACAGGAAGGGGTTGAATTTGATGTCCAAACATCGTTATCTGATTCCTTAAGCAAAATAAAGTGGGAAATATAAAAATATAAGGGACATATTCTATACTTCCACAATATCGCTTTCAAACAAAACAAGATGTTACCGACATAACTAATGAGCCTACTTTCCTCTGCATGGGTGCAAATCATTTTTATTTATGTTTTTAAAAGTTTAGATGGTAGGTAGGCCTTGACGTCTCGCAAGCAGCAAAACCTTTAGAGATCGNTCTCGCAAGCAGCAAAACCTTTAGAGATTGAACCAGAAACTTACGTAAGTATTAATAAAATTACAAACACGAAAGTGCCTTACCCAGGAGTCGAATCCAGAAAACCTCGTACTAAAAGCTAGCGTAAAAACAACTGCATTATGGAGGTAGTATTCTGAAAATAAACTTCGGAAGTAATCAGTCAAATATTTTGGTAGATAGGGTTTACTAAACTTTAATATTTACAGGTCTGTCATTTTTAAAATAAGTGTATGAGTCACTTAAATCATGCATGTTAACATCTAATACCATAGCGCTACAAATTTGAAGAATTGGGTGTAAATAGGTTGATTGGTTTCCGCGATGTTGCATAAAAACTTAATTTTTCCATTCGAAACTATTTTACAGAAACGCCTAAAAAAGAGACTGTATTCGATCCTTCTAATATATATTGTCAGTATAGAAAGTTTGTTTAAATTTACTTACATTGTTGAATAAATACGATAAGCTTTTCTAAATTATTTATATGGCTACCATTTTGTGTGTACGTGTGTAGGCCTAGGCGTGTGTCTGTGCATGTTTCAGCAACCATCACCCCACCCCCCCTCCTTGTAAATTACAAAATAAAAAATTGAACCCGTAAACAGAATTGCACCAAACTCGGCACACTTGTAGTACTTAGTAAAGACACCCGAATTTTATAACTTTCGACCACGCCGAGGTCTTACGTATTTTAAAAATGGCGGTCATTATATATTTAAGGAAACATAGCATTTCTTGGCAGCTATTAACCATATTTAACCAAATTTTGTATTTTGACACAGCTTCGCGTAAGCATTTAATTTAGAGAAGTATATTTTTATCGGTCAGCCATTATGGAAGTTAGCAATATATTAAAAAGATTAAATCTCAAAGTTACATCTCAGAAACTACTCAACTGATTCCCACCAAATTTTTCATGTTAGTAAAACTATGTTAGGCCACGAACACATATGTGATTTAAATATACGAGGAATTTATTTGGGAACGGTGGTTACATAAATATTTCAGGTTAATTTGCTACATATACCATATCGTTCCACCAATTTCGACAAAACATGGTAAGCTGGAACAATCTGTTACAAGCATCAAATACGCCAATACATAGTCTCTTTTATCAGGCATTTTCTACGACAGCGCCNGCTGGAACAATCTGTTACAAGCATCAAATACGCCAATACATAGTCTCTTTTATCAGGCATTTTCTACGACAGCGCCACATTAATATACGAATTTTGTGTCATCTCAGGAAACAATCAACCTAGTCCTAATGAAAATTTGGAAAGCAAGTAGTACTATGGCAGACTCTGTAAAGTGGAATTTTAAAGTAGGCCTAAGTCTTACACTTATTTTTATAATGGCAGCCATATAAACATTTTAGCTTGGTATGTTGCTTCTAAGAAATCAAAAAACAAATTTCAACATAGCATTGTAACCTGGCAGTATGAATTACAAAAATCAAATGTGGCTACACAGATCTATTTTGTCTGCCATTTTGTAGAACAGCGCTACATAAAAATTTCTTTTTATCTTATATGTCGGGAAACAATCAACTGATGCCCACCAAATTCAGGCGACAAGTTACAGTTTTGTAGTCCTTCTAAATTTAGATANGTCGGGAAACAATCAACTGATGCCCACCAAATTCAGGCGACAAGTTACAGTTTTGTAGTCCTTCTAAATTTAGATAAGTCTCATATTTCCAACTCAACAACTATGCATATATTTTGTTTGTATGCCATATGTACCAAATTAATTCAATCTAATTTTCATATTCTCAGTATCTGTGATTAACATCGAATGTGATAATACTTACTCTTTTTGCTATAATTTAAGAAAGATAGAACCACATGAGAAAATAGAACATTTCTGGCATATAGGTACACTTAATTTTGCACACAAGTAGTGTCACAGTAGACCAAGCAATCTTACATTTTTTAAGATGGGTAGGCATTCTTTTTAATGTTGGCAACATAATTAATTTAGATGAGTATGATACATATTTTTAAAATTTTAAAATGATGACGCGTGCCGCATACTGCTTAGTCATAAGTGCCGCTGCCATACCCCCACCATCTTAGTCGAGACACGTAGGAAGGCGGGCAGCGGCTAGAATATAGCTTGATTCACCCTGAATGAAGCGATTAATTGACTGCTGTGATCTTGTTTGACTATAGTTTCCACAAATTTTCGTTCATTTTATGATATTTTTTTTTTTTTACTTTAGCTTATTCTCTGGGATTAGGCATTCTATTTAACGTGTTGACGTCTCCAGAGTCACGCCTGTGGTGAAGTTGAGATGGATTGCAACTCGTTGAGTTTCCAGTGGTAAGAGGGAGGGGACAGGCTGTAAAAATGCAAGTTTTTCGAAGTAGGGCGCCACCCCAGATGTAACCCTGCTGGGGCGGAAAAGCACGAGGTCTTTCAAGGCGTCTGGGTTCTGCGTGGCGCATGGGAATAGTATGCTATGTATTATTTAGGGGTTTGGGGAGGGGGGGTAAAGAGTTTTTTTATACATCACGATTTAATGGCAAGGAATCCTCATGCACAATAAATTAAAATGTAGTTATTAGTACATAGCTCATAAAGTAAGATATACCACATAAAAAATAAAATTTTGCAACAAATGGTTCATAAAAGAACAGAACAAATTAAGCTACATTGAAACACGTCCAAAAGCCGCTTTTCTTGATTCAGATCTAGACACAAAAGTGTGTAGCCAGTTAGTCATGAAGGGAACTTGAAGACATCTTAGTTTTAAGAGCTACATCAAATTGCCTTCGCTGTTAAATGAAGTGACCTCTCACGGCTAGTCACTGCCTAGCTAGGTATTTCAATGAACTTATAACAACAAGCAAATATTCAGAAGTAATTTTCTTCCGAGCTGCCATGTGTGTTGAGAATAGTTTCTCTATGGATGCTTTCATTTGCTGAAAACTTCTAACAGCTTAGCTATGCAATGAAAACTTTTCGTGGATTGTAAATTTATAAATTGCTTTTTTCCAGTTTCTAAAATATTTCAGTGTAAATGCTTCGTCTTATTTAGTTGATAGATTGTTTTCTGGGCACAATAGAGCATATCAATGGCAAAAGAAACAACAACACCATCAACACCGTTGATTATATGCAGCCATTTGCAGTTAGATAGCAACTTTTTTGAAATGTAAGGAATTTAAGATCTTGGACCGGAAATCCATTACGCAAAATTTGAGGTTGGTTGTAATCAAGAGAAACGTTCACCTGAGATCCGCGAGTCAAATATTCTTCTTTTAGATGTTCACCCTTCGATTGGCACCAGCTTGATGAAGAAGAACAACAACCGGAACCAGTAGTACCTAAATCACAAATTGGCAGTTGAAGATTGTTGTGCATTGAAACTTCTTCTCATTACTGACGCGCTGAAACTCGGCTACATTCACAAATTTTACTGACGTGAAACGGAACTCGACTATAGCTACGAATGAAGCAATTTTTGGATTCACACATGATATTGAAGGAAAAGAGGTTGGTTGTTTACGTAAATCATCTGTACATCTTTTCATGTTGGATTATTTATTGTGTCATGCGTTTGTCAATTTGCTAACTGGTACAACTATAGTTTAAAAATGTTCATGTGCTCAAATTAAAATGATTAAGTAGGGGAGGGGGACGCTCCTACCACCCCCTCCCCTTTTCTTCTTTAACGACGCCCGTGATGTGCCTCTCGGTTAATTAGAGGGTCTTAGCTTCCTCTTGACACTTATATCTGAAAAAAAGGGGAGAAGGGGGAGGGGGCAAAATACTAGGGTCTTCTGAAGTCTGCGCTCATGGGAGCAGGGAAAAATAACGAAACGACTATGCAGCGGACATACACTCGATGGGTTTGATTTAATCACGTAACTATATACGGGCACAATTTTATAGGCCATTCCCGGTTTCTTCACACTTTTTTAATCTGATCTCTTTCAAAATTCACTATAAAAATGACGTATTTGGTTATTTCCTACACACGCCATGTATCACAGGCATGTTATACTTCATATAATGTAATAATACGTGATTTTCTGGTTAATTAAACTTTTTGTTTTTATTTTGTCATATAAATTATAATATATAATTAATAATTAATATGAATAAAAACAGTGAGATTAAACGGTGTGTTTGTAAATGCTAGTAATTAATACTACTTATGCAAAATATTATAACATTGAGTGAGCACAAAGCGGTGTGTTGTCCCTTTTGTGTAATTTTCGAGACTTTGTTTGCATGAGGCGGAAGAATATCCTGGAAGTAGAATATTAGCAGGGCACCAGAAAAGTTGGAAGTAACCGTGAATGGAGTATAATTTAAAAGTGATACTCAGGTATGATATTCAGGTCACGTGGTAGTGGAATATGTGCCGGGGCTTGTGGTCTGTGGTGTTTGCCGGTCGCCTGGCCTCCGCCTCCTGCCGCCTCACCAAGAGTTGCTCAGTGCGCTGCGCCCGGTGTTCCGTTTCAGCTTCCCGTGCGTGCGGTCGCGCGTCAGGTTTGTGTTCAATAATGAGCGAGGAGGTGCGACGACAAACTACTTACATAAATATTACAATGGCATTGGCATTAAACTATAAAGCTAATAAAAAAAGCAATTGAAGTATCTTATGTGAGCACATAAGAATATTTAATGTGGACACATTTGGCAATCCCAGTTATTTCCATTAAATTATTTTATGAAATCAAAACATTTTGCAGCGTTTACGTGCACTTCTTTAGTTTCACTTCATTAGCAAACTCGGAGTTAATTTCACAATATTTCGAAAAAAATATCACAGAATATTTTTACATTCAAATGATTATATTGCCCTTAGGAATTCACGTTGGAGGTTTAGTCACACATAAGTCCTGTTGAAGTTTTTTTTCGGGGTTGAACATCCTTACTTAAAATTTGTAGATCTAATTCAGTAATCATACTTAATGAACGTATGTTACTTGTAGTAATTTCGGTGTACATTTTTCAATAGCACTGTTAAAAATAAACACAATAATTATATTTCGTACTAACATATATATATTTTTTGATTGCAGACTAGGCATTGACGCTTAATATGCTTAGATTGGTCTCATGCTGTAAATGTATTCCTCACAGGTTTATGCGGAATATATGCACCGGAAAGATGATCAGAGTCCATGGAGTGTGAAGAACACACTGAGAAATATATCTCTATGTGATGTGATGGATACACCAGAGGAGCTGTGGGCTAGAATGTACGCGATGGTTAGGGATCAACTACCGAGGCAGTGCCCATGGCCAAAGGTAAATACATGTTTTTATATGAAAGAACTCTAATGAGTATGTGTCTGTGGATAGTATAACGTGTCTGAGCATCTTTTTGCTAATATTTGTGATAAACTGAGTCATTTATTGACTCTTATTATTACTCATTTTATACTATTTTCTATATACTTGTCTCTGTTTATGTATTGGACAATTCAACAAAGTTAGGTACTTCAACTTTATATTAAATTAGCTTGCTATATACTGGCAATAACGAAAATACAAATATGCTCTTCTTTTTGCCAGCCATCTATAATTCCACCCTCTGTCGTCACTGAACCTGAGTCTTGCAAATCACCGATCGGTTGTGACTAAGTTTCCTTCAGCTTTATGTTGGATATATTTTCAATGGTTCGAACGGTCTGTTACAACGAAGAGGTGGCAAGGGGAAAGATCATGCTCTGTGATCGGTGACCATTGACTTAATCTTTGGTCATGATCTAAGCCTTCGGCCTATAACTGGATAATTTACCCCATTAATGAGAGATGAAAATTTTCATAAAATTGTTGCGAAAAGTTTGTGAAAATATGCTTTGTTTCTGGCGCTCTTTCATTCAATCTCCGTAGCAGCTATCTTTAAATTCGTTGATTATTAATGAATTACTTTATGAAAAAAGTAAATATTCAGAAGTAATCAGAAAAGCAAATTAACTTATTATTTCTTCCATAAGTCTACATTTATCGATTCTTTGTTTACTTTGTTTCAAATATAAGACTGAATCAGTTATTATTATTAAAACTTTAAAAATTATTTCTAAATACGTTATTCCGGTAATTGAAAAAATGTTATTAAAAAGAACTATTTACATCGGAGTTGACGGAAACACAAAGTTCGTTGACACTCAGTTAAAGAACTTCAGTTCTATCCCCGGTGAAGCAAGGGTAAAATCTGCATAATAGTTGTATTTTGGTAAACGTTAATAATTAATGAATTAATTTTTCATTCTGCGTATCATAACACATATGAACGGATGAATTACACATTGATTGTTTACAATAAAAATATACTACGAATAGTTTACACTAAATTTTTTGTTCCAATGAGCACTAGATAGACCTTATTTTACAATCGAACAACTTTTTACTTAATACATCTAAAAGATGTTACGTAGACTTTTAAGTAAACGTAGGTAATTCCAAAAACTGACACTGAACTAATCCAGCTTTTGTAAGAAATTACAGGGAATTCAGATATGTGGCCTAATGATATTTGCTACTTAAAGAAAAGTTAAAATAACACTGAGTTAACAGAATTTGGTCAGAAACATACGACATTCTGATATGTGTCCTTAAAATGTTTGTAAATAAGTTATGTTTTCAAATTAATCCTACTTTTAAACAGATTGAGAAACCGTTTAAATGCTATACATTGATAAGAACTTACTAACAAAATTATTCTAGTTCAGAGCTCACAAAGGCAAGCATATGAAAATTTAATACTACTCGCTCAACAGAAAGACGAAAAAAATATCGCAATCAAACATTTTTATTCTAGATTATTTACAGGATGTTTTTTTTAAGCGTGTTAGGAGTTTTCTTATCACTTCTAGAGAGAAAGGGTAGTTCTCAAAGAATATATTTTACAATTTCGATTTCAAAACTACAGTTATATATTTGATTTTTGTTTCAGTGACTTTGGGAGATTGTTGAAAAGCATAGAACCTACATAGATATAACTTTGTACTACTTTGTGTAGTGCTGGCAGATTCTCAGATTGCGGAAGTTCCTAGTATTATAATTATGTATTTCATAAATTGTTTGAATAACGTTTTTTTATATCCAATAATAGTGGTTACTTAAACCCATATTCACTACAGAAGGGAAGAATTTTTAGATTTCAGAATAATTTCCTACAGCTTTTTCTACTATTTGTATTTGATATATTTCTGTATTTTATTTATGATTGAACAGTTACCGATATGTCCCCGTATTTGCGAAACTTTTGTCATAATGGAGTGGAAATATTACAAGTAAATATTTGTCAGTGTAGCTGGATCGACAGAGTCCTAAATATGAAGAAGGCAGATGCCAGATTTTTTTATGAACTTATTGTTGTGTGCTGTCCATTTAAGATTTATGTCTATGTTCAACACAAGGAAAGTTAATGCTGTCGTATTTATTGCTTTGCTTCCTTTTTTTGTTGGATTTGGTAGGTGATGTTTGTTGTTTCTTTTAAATCTGATGAATTTTGTTTTGGAAGCGTTTAACATTAGTTTATTAACATGGAACATGTTTTTTGGATTAACAACTGTTTATTTAAAGTAGGAATTTAGATAATGTTTCATTCACATCCCACATTTGTCCTATTGTATGATCAGTAAATAGGATATCAGCTCCTTTTCTTGTCGTAAGTGGAGCGTCACTTATGTACAATTTATCTTACTTATTACTTTAAAATTATTTTCTTTAATGTAATTGTTAGGGAGAAGTCGAATTGCCGTATTTTCTTAATTTCAACATAATTTTAAGTAAAATTATATTTAATACAAATGAAATTAACTTTTTTATCTTATTACAAGCATTTCAAATTTTAAATACATACATGACTGTGTATATGTTCCATTATTAAATTTTATTTGTATCTAATATTTAAACAAACTGATGTTCATATGTTGATAACTCGTTTAGATTATTATCAGTAAATATTTTCTCATTAGTCCATTTCTACACTGTTTAGAAATTTATGAATATTTATCACTTGTTATTATGTGAAGCTATATTTTTTTAATTACTTCTGCTAATTATGCACTTTTTATTTTAATAACTTAAATATATTTTTCTATGTAACCCTAATTATATTTCTTTCAATGGAATTACTTAATTATATATATGACGAAGCACTTCTACAGATTTAATAATTTTATAATAAGGTGTATATTTATTTGTTAATTCTTATGATGTAGCCATGCATATTTTGGTATTTATTATGATATTTATATAAGGCAATTTCGTTTTTATACGATAACTTTAAATATCTTAATAAGTATATTATTTTAATATTTACACCACATTTATATAAAATTTTATTTTTATAGCATGTAAAATATTCCGAAACTCTGAACCCTTAAAGTGCCCTTTAAGGGTAACCGAATTTTCTAAGTAGGCATATTAAGTATATCAAATATCTCATTTTGGGTTTCGATTACACAGAATTTTGGACTGATGTGCTATAATTCAGGACTCGTAAAAAATACTTGAAAATAAATGGTTCGTTTGCAGTCGATAACGTGAGCATTAAATGTACGAATTAGTAGCACACTTAGTTCACCATTTTGGTGAAATTACCACCTGAATAATTAAGCTCATATAATACATAACGGAGAATATTAGGTCTAATCTCACGAAACTTGATATATTCAGTATGTTACAGATATATTTACTGAATTATAATAACTTGAGCATTTATTTTCAAAAAGAGGCATTTTAATACGTTTTATAGTATTTTGCATATATCTGACAGATTCGATAAAACTTTCTGTTGACAGAACTATTGTAAAATACGTCAAATTTACATATAAACAACCTGTTTCATCCTTTTCTTTAGTATATAGTGCAAAATTATGCTGTTGCGTCGTATCCTGGGAAATTTTCAACCAACAACAATTTTACATTGTACATACAGTACGTTGTTCTATGGAAAGTAGATTTCACTTTAATATATCGGACAAGTCATTTAACAATGACGGCTAACTAATCTCTCGGGACTATATGACACCTTAAGAAACATTTAACAAATAACATAGCAATAGAAGAATTGGCAAATTTCGCAAATCAGATTCTGACAGAAACTAACAATAGGATCTACCACTATTAGTATTTATCGATATGGAATTTCCTGAGTTGTGATATAAGTCTAAAACAATACATTTTTGTGGCAGTAGTAGCAGTACCATTTAAATTGGCGTATGAATGAATATATTATTATGTGAATTTAATGCCCACCTCCTTAGGGAATTCAGCACACCAATACTGAACAAAGTAATTTTATATATATTAGATAAACAGCGTGTAACATTACAAGATGACACCGCAGTTTTGAAAATAAGAGGGCGATTTATAAATATTTTAAATGGCTTTCCATATTACTGTTTGTATGTAAAATTCGGTGGGAATTGGTTGAGAATTTATTGAATATTAAATATAAGTTTATATTTAAATGTGGCATATTTTAACATGGCTCACTAAAGAAGATATCACTTTGTCTATTAAATGCAGATCGGAGTAGTTGCTTCATAGGTGTAATATGTGACACGAATTGTAAAGAGAAAGCCATTTACGAAAGATAACTTAACCATTAAAAATTATCTAATACATACTGTCATTAACTGTACTTTCAAAATGTTAATTTATTAATATTCGTTTCGATGGTTTTTCAAATACCACTGCAAAAAGTGTTAAATTTATAAAAAAACTTTTTCAAATAGCAAACATTACTTACGAACAAATGTATTTAACAAGTATTTATACATGTATATCATACGAAGTTTCGTATTAATACTGTTAGTCCAAATTATATGGCATAATATTCTAAACATATTTATATGTCCACTATTTTGAAAATAGGTGCTCTAAATACAAAAATCGTACAAGTTTAATGTGGTTTACCATAATACATCTGGCTGTAATCAACCGAGTGGTTTCTGAGACGTAACTTAAGAACTTTTTTATTTAGCTATCGCTGTCATCGAATATGGCGTCAGAAGATTGTTTTCAGTAGTAAAACACATGATGCAGTGATGCGATGTGGTACCATCTCTTAAGATATCTTGGTATTTATGAGTTATTTAAAAATTGGAGTTCGCTAACATTTAAAACACAGTATGTTGTTAAAAGCTTTCTATGATGATGTATTGATTATAATTTGTGTTAGTGATATTGTTATATTATCCAGATAATGCCTGCTTCCCTGTACAATATTTACAGTTTATTTGTATTTCATTAACAATTTTACAGATATAGAAATTTCAAGTTCTTCAATATTTACATATTTGAGAGTTGCCTCGAATCACTACCATTCTAAGTAGACAGATAGTAACTTATTTCCAAATTGAAATTTTACAATAAGCAATTCGTAAGCAACTACACATAAGAATGTTATGTTCTCTCAGATATATGCTACAGGTTTCATAATTTCTGAACCACGCATGTTAGAAAGCCTAAATGTGGCGTTGATTCCATAAATCAATTAATAAAACTATACCTGCAAAACAGTTTGAACAGTTATGACTAACATTGAAACTCTGAGATTACTTCTAGCGAGTATTAAACACGGCAATTCAAAATCACCGTACATTTGGATAACATCCTTTCAGTTTTCTTAGTAAACCTGTCACAAATAAAAAAGCCTTTTGATATGATGCTGCTTTAGCTAAGTCTCGTACATGTTAAAACACTTTTGGACATTAAAATAAGTTCAGAAGTCTCTCAGGTCTGTTGCGCAAGGAGCCAACCAGGAAATAAATATTTTAATTATCATCAATATAACCGATAAATTTTAATTTTTTTAATTTTAGATTGAATTGTTTTTTTTTGTCTGCCATATGTGTCAAAACTATGTGATTGTTTTATATTTCAGGGGGCAAAACTGAAACTCAAAATCGATATTTTGGAAGACAAATTTCCGCCCAAAATGCCTGGAAAGGAATTCTCCGTATCTCTAGTTTTCTACGAACACTTGCCTCAAAATCAAGCCGACTATGGGCCTGAAAAGAGGCTGCTGGAATTGAGAGGTTATGTCAAGTTGGAAGGTGAAGCATAGATTTCTTTACCCGAAAAATGCCGAATTGGGATGAATAATTAGCATCTACTACAAAATTATAAGAACTGTAGAAAATAAATTTTTGCAACATCGAAAAGATATATTTTATTGCATTCATANTATAAGAACTGTAGAAAATAAATTTTTGCAACATCGAAAAGATATATTTTATTGCATTCATATTCGCAATCATTGCACACCTCCTTCGGTTACATTTATTTAACTCAAAGTAAAATAAATCTTCCTTGTGTCAAATGTGGTAATTTGAATATTTTGTGAATAATACATCACCCAGAATATTTGGAGAGACAGCGTGTTCCTGATCGTATGTTTACAAACTTTGTGAGGTGCTTACTCTTGAATAATAAGAAAGGGGACTTAATACAACTCACAGCTTAAGGTGACTGCTTGTCGGGATTATGCACACCAAAAGAAAAATGTTGTGTAATGGACTGCGTGTGTGGAAGTTTACTTTGAATATTGGGTACGGCAAATACTAAGCTATATGGCAACCAATACCTGTTGCAGATTTATTTGCAAAGTTTATTTGCTGACTGCGGTAGTCCGTAATGGTACAATTAAGTTATTACTTCGTTTATTTTTAATAAACTTTATTCGGCCAAGACAAAATGTGCCTCGCCAATAAAACCGAGTATCAAGCGTTAACTGTTACCAGCTCCGAGAAGATTTTTTTTTGAGAATTCTAATAACACTTCTTAAAAAATTTGTAATATAATGTAAAATACGTAAATGGTAAATACGTAAATTGAGCCAAGACAACAAATGTTTTCACGTGCCTATCAGCTTCTTCGTCACATTTGCATCTCACACTTCTGATTACTTCACCTCCTTCCTTCTTCCTTGAAAATTTCATATTTTACTGTATGGACAGCTGACTGGCTGTGACCTGTTGTTTTTGGGATGAGAAGTAACACAGCTACGCCGTCACTACGGAAGTGAGCATAAAGAAAGGGGCAGGTAGTGCTATCAACCACTTCCCTCCACAGCCTATAAATCTCCTGGACTCCCTAATATGCATCTCATTATAGACCAATCACGGTTAATTCAACATTTCTAAAGCCCTGCTGAAGTTCTATTCACAGGATATTCCTGCACCTAACGTAAAACAAAACTGAACCAAGTCTAGAAAATTACACTAAAGGGACAACGCACCGCATTCATGCATGCTCAGTGTAATAATGTTTTGCATAAGAATGAATTATTCCTAGGTAATACCAACATTCATGTTTTCTCACTGTTTTTATTCATATTTAATGTAAAAGAAATATTAGAACTACTGGATAAAATATAAACTGCGAATGGATTATACCTCTCCATATTGCGTAATCCCTTTATGTTCTAGTCTCCTAACATGTATCTCACCCAAGCTACAGGCGACAGGCAAGGACCCGTGGAGGGGAAGGGGGTTAATATCACAGGCTCGCAGCACTAGCCCCTGATAAAGTATTTCTGTAACGAAGAGAATTCATACCTTCATGGGGCCGCGGTTGCTGAGCGGTATGCCTGCTCGCTTCCCACCAAGGCGAACCAGGTCCAATCCCCAGTCGGGTCACTGGAATTTTGCATGTGGGAATCGTGTTGGACGATGCCGTTGGTCGGCTGGTTTTCTCGGGGATCTGCCGTTTATCCCGCTCCTTCATTATAGCGCTGCTCCATACTCACCTCAATCACTCTGAACGGCTCTCAAGACCTCGCTGTTAGGAGCCACCTAAATCTCTTCACTCACTCACTCATAGCTTCATATCGTTCGCAGAGCGAAAGTCGGCCGATGTGAACAATCTTAGACAACCTTAAAGGCAGAAACACATTGNAGCTTCATATCGTTCGCAGAGCGAAAGTCGGCCGATGTGAACAATCTTAGACAACCTTAAAGGCAGAAACACATTATTGCTTTTTCAAAAATCATTTTATCGGATAAAGACCTGCTCAAAACATCTGGAGATTAGGACACTATCACTTCCATCGATGTAGCCTGTACAGACAAACTATTNATAAAGACCTGCTCAAAACATCTGGAGATTAGGACACTATCACTTCCATCGATGTAGCCTGTACAGACAAACTATTTTACCTTTTTCCAAAACCTCGGACGACTACAGCAATATCATGTCTCTACACAGTAAAAACTATTTGTACGTTTTACAGACAACAATTAGTTGGAAACAAGTTGCCAAATTTTTTATGTAACAATGCAAATAAAATACTGTATCTTTACAGCACCTCGTTTCATGAAGCGCACGAAGTTGTTGTGTATTCCCATACTTATAATCATTTTCAAGTCTACATTTCCTGCGTGTTAAAATTTGGTTCTAGTCTTACACATTATGCAATGAAAATCTTTAAACTGTGTTGTTCTTCACTTGTGATGCAACAAAAAAAACTTGGCAACTAGTTTCCAAAGAATTTATTTCTATAACACAAACATTGTTTTGTGCATCCTATAATTGTTGAATGTAATTTGCCACCAAGCAAAATTATGTGCAAAGACCAAACTTAGACAGAGAGACATATCTCCTTGACATATGTCGGGGTAGCGGCATCTCATTCCATCGGCCATCTGAACCAAAGAAGTCAAAAGGGCTAGAGAGCACGTGCGAGCTGTACAAAACCACTCCGCGTGTCCCAACTCTGGACTTCGTTTTTGCCAGTAGCACCATAAAAGCAACACGGATAGGATTTAAGGTTGGAACACCTTATTATGTCAGTGGTTCGAGATGTTCGTACACTTCGTCTGACTTAGTTTGAAACCAGGGAATATATAACTAAATCAGTCAAATATTTTATTCACATGAAAAGGTGGAACGTTTGAAAATTCAAATATAAACAAACACGTTCACCACTGCTGATCATGTGATTTTGACATTTTAATTTGCAATGAGTGATTCTATGTTGTGGTGATATATATGCAGAAGACAAAAATCTGTCTATCTCATCAACTTTAATCTATGATCTGAAATAAAAATTTGTTTGTTTATGTAAAATAATTATTGTAGGAACATCATTTGCTTACACTTCAATTAAAAAATGTGAATTAAATCACTCGTATTTTAATATTAACATACAAGAAGCATATATTGAAACAGTAAATATGCCATAGACAGCCAAGGTTTTGTATATAAGAATGTATTCCATTTTGTACACGACAAGGAACAAGAAGAAAGAAAAATACCAAAATATACAGTAAAGTGGAAGCAACACGCAAAACTGAGCGTAACAATTTAACATTAATTTCCTACAAGAAAATACATGCGGTAATTAATTTTACTGGGTTTTTACCCACATAGATATC
This sequence comes from Clitarchus hookeri, assembly GCA_002778355.1. NCBI lineage: Eukaryota > Metazoa > Arthropoda > Insecta > Phasmatodea > Phasmatidae > Clitarchus > Clitarchus hookeri. The sequence continues at coordinate 232,393 of NQII01001400.1, forward strand.
TTGAAGCAATATATATAATCACAATGGGAAGAATGAGGGGAGAGAGAGGTGGGCATAAAACACACTACAGTCAAAACAATTTATTTCACTTGATTGTTTCTCTAATGTAAAAATTATGAAATGCATATAAATAATTACATGTATAACTCTACTGGACATTTCTTACAATTACCTTTCTTGAAAGGAAAATGTACTATTCTTCATTGTATTTGGTTATTTCCCTTTTCTTAGACGTGGACTACTACATGCAAGTATCAAAGATGGAAGTACCTTTGTTGAATGTCCTTGAATTATCTTACACGTTGATGTCTGTTGAGAGAATTACAAATCATAAGATAAAATTTTTATATAGGTAAGAAATATGAGAAAAAATATATTTTATACAATTTTGAACTAGCATAGTACACTGTTATATGACGAACTTAATAGTCACCCAATTTTTTTATGTATATATTTGAGCTAAGAGTGTCATTTTTCAAACGTGACAAGCTGGGAAATTTGATAAATCGCTCGATTCGATGCTCAGTTAAATGAAAAAGTATTAGGAATAACATTTTTGTGAAAACCTTTTTTATATCATTTGGGCATGATTATATATACCAATGTCTTGTAAGCATTACTAGTTTCTACATTCATAGTTGAAAATTTTTATATCTCTTACATATAATTTTTCATTCAAGTTTAAAAATTACAGGAATCTCATGAGACTGTATGTATCAGGAACGATTGGTATCACGACAGCAGTAGCCCCCCTCCAGCTAGAATCCCAATTTAATAAGTTAAATAGCACATAATAATAAAAATAATTATAATTTGAAAGTTATATTTTAATATTTAAAACATAATTTGGAAACACATTTTAATTCGTACTGATTACCGACAATTCGTTTAAAAGGGAGATAAGGTTCAAATGCAAGGTCCATGAAATGAAAAATATTAATCCTAACCCCGTTTGAGGCTGAGAGGAGCAGGACCTATAAGTAAGTCATCGCCACTAACAGAAAGGCTCCAACTGACGTGCAGTGTTATCATCGTACTGCGTGTACCTATAGGACTTTCAGCGACCACCTTATTATTTTGTTAGTGGAAAGTCTGTAGAAATGTTCAAGGCAGGGCCCTTCATTAACTTTATATCTGACGCGTATATTTAGAGACACGACGCTATGAAAAATACTTTCTTTTCCATTTTGTAATGTTGATGACGTCTTGAGGGCACTCAAAGCCCTCGTCTGAAGTGTGTGTACTTCTGGAAAACAACCACATTGGAAGCACGTTAATAGTTCCACAGAAAAAATGAATTTCTAACACACTGTAACGCATTTCAAGCACCATGTTGGCGAGAGCCATAAACTTTCGCTGTGATTCATGTGAACATGTTTTTCAGGAGCATACGACCGAACATAAGATTGCTGTTGAGGCTGTATATCTGTTTAAAAATTACGTAGGCTGTTTACAGATAACTGGGCTTTTTTGAAGTCAGCATTTGAAAAAGGTCAATTCACCTATAAGCATATATTTTAACGGGCATACTGGATACCATGCGCCCAGTAAAGTTGAAAGCGGCGTAGGGAAAGTATCCGTGCCTTAACGTTGAATTGAGTGTTAGGTAAACATTTGTGAATACTGAAATGATTGCTTTTGCTTTATATTTTTTAATGCATATAAGTCTAAGAATTAGCCCTTTTTTTTAAATATTGAATGTTTTTTATTTTACGCAAGACGGAAGAATATACACCGTGCATACATGTAGACCATAATAAGGGATTTCGAACGTGCTCAGTTTACCGTGAACAGCACATAAGCATTATTATTTTATGACAATAATTCCAAGAAAATTCTTCCCATAGGAATACTTAATTCTAATTTACTATAAGAAATGCTAGTAAAATTTAATGACTGATCAACTTTTTACTGATTCCATGTGTTTTGGTTTTATATTTTATTATTGAATACAAATTATTGCAGTTTATCGAAATTAACTTTGGCATGTGCGCACCAACCCGACCAGACACCATTGGTCTTGCAATTAACCTCGAGAGAACCACATTTCAAGTAACTTCTTCTTTTCATCTGCTTACAGGATGACCGTGCGTACTAAAAACGGCGTCATTTTAATTATACTAACTTTTTTTTTATCGGCCATCTACGGGCCACGTTATTTCAACTCTCCTTTTCCTTTCCCTGGCGCCTGGGCTTTAACTTTCACCCAGTATTCCCACATTCGTATCCTATGCTGTTCCTTCCTCGCTTCAGTTTATTTTGTGCCAGTTTTTAGTTTCGGATTTTCTTGGAAACCACGGTGTTCTTGGAGTTTCTTCTTGAGCGGAATACATTTCTGGATATCCTCCTGTGTTAGCCCCACTTCTTGCAACTCTCTTTGTTATTGTTTTTGAAACTAGTTTTCGATTATATCGCAAAATTTTCAAAGCGTCACATCTCAACAAAAAAAAAAACCTTTACAATAATACGTAAGCGGCAAAGTAGTAAAGCAGGACGTATTTATATAAAGGAACTAGATAAATGTACATTTTCACAAGTCGATATCCTAATCATGTGTTTTAACTCGTACACTGCACACCAGCCCTTCTACTTTGCAGCTGATGATGGGTATGTTAAAAATATTTAAATTAATTTGACTGATTGTCTTCACGCTAATTTAAGGTGTCCATGTCTTTCTTGTGGCTTTTGAGATTTTTTACGTATGCGTACATGACGACAATCAAGAAGTTCTTCATGATATAAAAATTATTTTTTATACAATTTATTCAAATGATTATTTTACTGTTTTGTGTATGATTTATGGTAGCTGCGATAATAAATGTAATGCGCTACTTCCTAGATGTAAAGATCCAATATTTTTTATTCTTTTGCAAACTGAATAAAAGGAAAAATCTGAAAGTACTCGGGAAAAAACTTTTACCGGTGGCATGAAAATGAGCTGTGGGTAGACACGCTATGGACTTTAAATCAATTAGAAAGAACTGTTTATGCACCGGATTTAGCCAAGTGCATACAAGTTTGAAGGATATTTCTAACCACTGGGTTGTTAAAGTGTTTTGTGGGTTTGCTTAAATTAATCTTGCACGCATATTAACTGCGCGCCAAGTTTAGGATTTATTTGCAATTAAAGATATTCTTTATTTAATGTTTTCATGCTGGAGGTCATTTTGCATTTTCATGAGGGTATTTAATTACTTCTTTGCGTTGGTAACTTTATAATAACTCAATGTAAATTGTTTTCACTAAAAATAATAATTTTGAAATAAAAGTCAGTCTGTTCCTGTGGCGAACTTTCTGTTAGAATTAAACTAAGAAATGTCTTTAGGTAATTTCAATAATTGTAGAGAGTTTTACCAATTAAATCAGCTGTTTGGGTCCCAAAAAACTTATTCGCTTTAGCTCCGATTCTATCTTTCTCATTTGACTTCCGTCTTGACGAAGGCTACCGAAATTTCCAGCATATGTAAAAATTATAATGAAAGCTAAGTGTTAGTCTGTTAGCAGTATTCTAACGTTTTATATCAAACCTTTGAAAAAACACTTCATGTATGACGTTTTAAGTGGTTTTCCAAATTATGTCATGTGCTACAAGAGTTTTATACTTCTGTTAACATAAAAGTATTTCACTTTTAGTTAAAACGAACTTTTACTTATATTTTGTTTAAAATTATAATATTTAATTCATAACTTATATGAGTAAATACAGGGGAGGGGGAAATAAGTGTATCGGTTATGCCTAGTAAGTTCTTATACAAAATATAATTAAACTGAGTGCGCACAAATGCGGTGCGTTATCCCTTTGGTGTAATATTCTAGCCTAAGATAAGCTTTGTCTTCATGAGGTGGCGGGGTTAGCCTGAAAGTAGAACTTTGGCAGGGCTTCAGAGAAGTCGAAAGTAACCCTGAATGGACTATGAAAGCGGATGTGTTTCAGCAGCCCATCCCGACTGCTCCAACAAGTAAGGTGACCTGATGCGTGTGAATAGTTTTCAGGTTTTCTTTGCTCAAAATGCAGTTCGGTAACAAACATGGTGTCGTAAAACGAGAGATATATTTTGCCATATAAAACAATAATAAGTCAAAGAGATCAAATAGCTTATTTTTCTCCAAGATACCGTTAATTGTTTTTAACAAGTTGGAAATTTATGAAGTAATTATGTTATGAAATCGTAAGTGGGAGACCGAAAGAAAGAAATCACGATCTTTTAGAAAAGTTACAAGCAATCTGATCTGCTAAATTTCCGTGCAATAATGTTCTACAAGCCGGAAACAGCTATAAAGCCAAATTTTCCGAAACATAAATGTTAATAAGACGTCCCGCCAAGACAAAAGAAAAATTGAAAAACTATAAGTAACAGAAAATAACACTAGCCATATACTCAAATTAAACTCTGTTCATTTGTATTCTAGAGAAGAACATTAAAAAAAATACAATTGTATAGTTAAGGGTAAATGCCTGAGAAGAAGAAACTGTATACAGTAGTTAAGCATCCTCTTAGATCTAAAAGCGTTGTACCGCAATCACGTAGGTATGTCTTAATAAATAAACTTACGTCACAATCTTTAATGGAGCCAGATACTACAGAATACAAGTTCAAGTTTATAATAGTCAATGTCTTGTTGAAAATAAAGTATTTGATTATAAGTACATATATAATGTAAGCAAAATTTTCAGAAGACTTGGCTCAGTTCCGAGCAAACAGTAGAGACAAGAGAAACAATATAAAACTACACAGTGAATTTTGCTTTAAAATTTAGCGTTATGGGGCACGTGCGTAAGTTAGAAAACACCTTTGAGTAAGTTATGGGAAATTCTCTGTTGGGTGGCTGGCATTATGTAATGTCCACCAGACACCACGCCCTCCTACAATTAAGTTCACTTTAGCTATTCAAATATGTAAGCAATTTTCGAGTAAGTACGGCGACATTCGAAGAATAGTTTAACTTAAGTGCAATTATTTTAATACGAATAACAAAGTTTTCATGTTTCACTAAAGTTGTTTATTTTACTGTATAGCAAGGTATAGCATTGTATACCTTACTATACAATGTATAGTAGAGTATGCATAAGTCGGTTACAAAATTATTGTGTAATTAATCAAATTGTTGACATATTTACCAGACCTAAGTCACTAAATTAGATACACTTTACGAGAAAAAAAAACATCAAACAAAATTTAAATACCGTAAACCGGGGTTACATTTTCCCCTTCCGGANATACACTTTACGAGAAAAAAAAACATCAAACAAAATTTAAATACCGTAAACCGGGGTTACATTTTCCCCTTCCGGAGAAAATTTTTAAACACTCAAAAAATTTTTTTTGGCACCATTTATCAAATATACAGCTAACTTAAGCTGTGAATTTGAATTTTAAATGTTATTTGTCCAGGTATTGCTTATTATTCGTTTACCAAATTGCAGCAAAGCAAACCTTTTGANATTTTAAATGTTATTTGTCCAGGTATTGCTTATTATTCGTTTACCAAATTGCAGCAAAGCAAACCTTTTGAGTTGTTCAAAGTTACCCTAGAAGGTACAAAGTAACCCCTGTTTACGGTACTGTTATTCTTTTCACGTGGAACCTTTAATTTTTTACAATGCTCTGTAACATCATAAANCCTGTTTACGGTACTGTTATTCTTTTCACGTGGAACCTTTAATTTTTTACAATGCTCTGTAACATCATAAATACACTAATACATGATTAGCATACAAATATTGCAATTACAACTGTTGTTATTTTGTGTGTGTCCATAATTATTAATAATCGAATATATTGTGACTCCACAATAGAAAATTTGTCATGGATATATACACAGGTCAGTGTGCGATTAAAAATATTTTCGATACGAACGGTAAAGTTTCTTGTTATTTTAGTAATTAGTTATTTTTCTTAATTAATATAGAGAAAAATGACTTTGTTAGTGATAAAAAATTGCAATTTAAATAGTTATACCTAATATTGTATTAGGGTCAATTTAAAATACAACACAATAGCCTAAGTAAATTAGTGTTCGTAGTAATAATTATATAAGTAGCACTTTTTTTAGACACTTTTAATTGGAAATTATTGTATACTAGTTCCAAAAATGGCGTTTTGAGTGTGTGATGTGCTGTAAGGTTTGTTTGTGTCTGTAAATTAGTATTTGCACACACGCTATAGGAGGTATAATTACAACGGCAAAGATGCGTGTCAAATATTCTGATATTGATATGTTATGTCAAATATAGTACCCACTTGAAATACAAATGTAGTAAACATATTTACATTTAGATATTACAACCGAACGAATGATTTCTTGCTGAGGCACGGTTTAGTGTTTATTTTTTGNATTATTGTATACTAGTTCCAAAAATGGCGTTTTGAGTGTGTGATGTGTTGTAAGGTTTGTTTGTGTCTGTAAATTAGTATTTGCACACACCCTATAGGAGGTATAATTACAACGGCAAAGATGCGTGTCAAATATTCTGATATTGATATGTTATGTCAAATATAGTACCCACTTGAAATACAAATGTAGTTAAACATATTTACATTTAGATATTACAACCGAACGAATGATTTCTTGCTGAGGCACGGTTTAGTGTTTATTTTTTGNTAAACATATTTACATTTAGATATTACAACCGAACGAATGATTTCTTGCTGAGGCACGGTTTAGTGTTTATTTTTTGCATTCGTAAACTTCTGAAAGTTAAGAGTCACTCAAGATGTCTCCAATTCGGAAATTATATTTACCAAGTACAATTAGTCAACAACTTATATCAGTATAAAAATTATGAATGTTCGTATATCACGTATGTATGTTATCTTGAAAAATACCTTAATCAAAAAAGTTGTAGGTAACTATATTTTACCTCGAAATGATAATGTAATTACACACAATAAACGCGCACTCTTTGCCATTTAGTCTTACTTCATTATTTCGATTTTAACTGCTCAGTGCTAGTACATCAAAATATTGCAGTGAACACAAACATAAGAATACATATTATGTTAAAAAATAATATAATACTAAACACATGTTGTTAATGAACACACTCTTTGTAACTATAATTATCTTATAAAAAGAGGTTTATTGAAATTCAAAAGTTTTTTTTTCGCCGACCACAGAACAGACAAACTGAAAAGTGTTCTGAACAATTAAAGTTATTCATGTAACACAAAACACTACGTTAATCAATATTCAGTTCACATAAACAACTGAAAAACTCTACATGAATGCATAGTTAATACAAGGGTTTAAGATAAGCAATTTTAAAGTAAAATTAATAAAAACTAATAAAGGATATTTTCCAAAAAATTAAATCAATATGGATAATTTTTTTCATATTTCGCCTTTATAGGGCAAAATAATTACATTACTCTTCATCAGCTTTCACGTTGACCATATCACCATCTTGAACAAAAATATGTTAACAAGAGTTATGTGACTGTAGTCTACACGTTTCTATAGCATATAATATTATTTACAANATGTTAACAAGAGTTATGTGACTGTAGTCTACACGTTTCTATAGCATATAATATTATTTACAAGTTTGTATTTTTTTTAAATAACCAGTCCTTATGAAATGGTTAGTTATCAATAGTTATCAAGGAACTAAATTTCCCCACAAAAACATATTTTTTAATAAACCGACACATTTCTTTCATATTTCTTTATCAATGAGAAACATGTGTCCTTTGCATCTGTACTTAAGTAAAACAATTTATTCAATTTTGTTGATAATACAATAAAGTATGTTAAAAAAGCTATTAATTTAAAATTATTTGAATGAGTTAGTTAATCATATCTGAACGCACTTATTCCTTTTGCAGGACTATTATAAAAGATTCTAAAAAATAACTTGCCGCTGGGAATTTAAATATATTTATACTGAAGACCCTCTACTGCAAATTTCTTTTGTTCGAAAATATACAATATACAGATTTTGTAGCATCATCACTTACCTTATTTTAACATGTAGGCAGCAACTTTATTAAAAACAAAACATATTGACATGTGCTACATAAATAAACATAATGTTCAGTATTTATTACTTAGAATCCACTGCTAATACTAATTTTTAGCAAGTCTTTCAATGCAAAATTACTACATTCCTTATATTGTAAGTGAGAAACATGCAAAAATAGAAATCACTCGTTAACTGTTCCTTTACAGGCCAAGAGGCAAACAAGAATTATTCTAGTGTTATAGGTTTATTGTCTGAACATTACTACCCATTTCACGGCGGATACGAACAATGTATTTCCTCATATTGCCTTTTTTCAAAACCTCTTTCTTGGCTTCCTCAGTATTATCATAGGTATCAGGAGCATTCTCACGTGTTGTTCCAGACGATACCACGTGAATAACAGAAATCATATCCCCATCATTGCTCTCGTCAGAGTCCTCGTCGGTTGCATTATAGTTTTCAAACCCATAGATCGCTTCATCGATGTCATTGTCATTATACATATCACACACTTCATTGCCAGCGGGAGATATCACTTCTTCAGCCAAGGTCCCGGCAATGATCCCCTCTGCTGTATCGCTGATATCAGAAGAAAAAAACAGCCAATATGTACCACAGAAAAGTATGTTTGGAATTTAATTCGCCAATTCGTGCACATAAATCCTAAGAACAACAAACCTTAATTATTATAATGGTCTCAAGCCACTACTCTGTGCTTAAGTAAACTCCAAATGATGTTATATGTAAAGATTGAACCATCAAAAGTTTGGCATTTATATCACATTTCTTAGTAAACATAGTTATTGTGAAACCTTAAATAATTAAATCATGCATCTGACTGCAGTAATAGAACCACGCCAACTGTGTTTGCTGGTGAAGCTAAATAGCGTAAAATATAAAGTTATTTATATTTATGAAATTGTATCAAAGTGTTATTTGGCACATTATGTAAACCTGCTTTATATACTGTAAAAATTAAATAAGTGTGTTAGAACCATTCATATGAATAGGCGTTTTTATATTTGTACTATTATGTGGCTACGTGGAATCACATACGAGACAAATGATAAAAGCAGCCATATTACAATTACATAATTTACTATATAATTACAAAAACTGGCCAACTTGAACGGCTACATCACTGTAATAACAAAAAAGGCAATCGAGGGACATACATGTAGCAAAATCTCTGGCTTTTACTCCATAAACACATATTACTTAATTTCTGAAAGAGTTGACTTTAAATATGAAAAAAAAATTATATTTAATAATATTCGTGTTTTAATTAAAATTCATACTCATAAAATTTTGTATGAATTCTTATTAAAATACGCTTTAAAATCTTGATTTCGAAAAATCTTTAAGCAAATATTGAACAAAATAAGAAAAATAAACTAACAATATAATGTACTATAACATGCGACAAGTCATTAATTTTAAATAATTTTAGCTATAAATAAAGCATAAGTACGTGTTAAAGAATCATAATTAAGTACTTAATTATAATTAAATAAATGCTGGAGTTAAAAAAATGAGTTCGATAAAAATTATTTAAATAAGGCCCATATTATTAAGAAGAACTCATGAAGTCATAGAGTCTAGCAAAAAAACACATAAAGTTTTACACAGGCAGAAAGCAGCAGAACCTGAATATTATATCTAATTCTGTAATATANTAGCAAAAAAACACATAAAGTTTTACACAGGCAGAAAGCAGCAGAACCTGAATATTATATCTAATTCTGTAATATATAATGTCTCACTTTCCTCTGTATATTCACTGAAACCTATCAATGAAGGAATGATTGTCACATACTGTCGGTGGTTTCACGACTTCCTCCACCTCGGTGGATGTCAATTCCCAAAAAAAAAATATAAAAAAAAATTAAATAAAAAAATCGTGTTTGGGAGAGTATCAATCCACACGCACATCAGTTCTAATCTCTCTGAGTTAGTGTGCTGTCTCCATCCCCCGCATAAACAGGNAGAGTATCAATCCACACGCACATCAGTTCTAATCTCTCTGAGTTAGTGTGCTGTCTCCATCCCCCGCATAAACAGGCCAGTATTCTTTTCAACACAATGGTGAATACGACTGCGTACCTAGATATCTTCATTACTTTTGTAAAACGATTGGAAAACGAGGAGTTTACTGCTGGCTGCTTACAAAAGATGGGGCGAAGAAATTGAAATTAATTGTGGTTCATAAACGCCCTTTTTATTTATGCTGACGGGCTAATCGGCGGGCATCTAAAACACTAAATTCAAGCTGAAATCACTTACGAAAACATGATACACATCCCAGCGCCTATATTTGAACTGTAAGCTGGTGTCCAACAATTTACACCATGTAAATCGTTTGGGTGATAAGATTTCGTATTCATTACGTAACCCTTCAAGCATTTAAGATATATAAAGAAATTTAATTAATAAATACAATTTTTAACTCCTAATTTAACGCAGGAAGATAATGAAGGACACCTTAGTTATAAAATAACAGCTACTTTCATCCATGAGGTCTGAAAAAGTAAATGAGACTGATTTTGTCTTGCACGTTGTGGCAACACTGTATACAGCCACCACACACCAGGTTTGACTGTTTTTTTCTACCAGCAGAGCAATTTCCGAGGCACGGAGTATACACTGAAGAGCCAAAACAACTGGTACACCTGCCTATTATCGTGTAGCCGCCACCCCCCTCCACCCTTCAGAGCACGCAAAAGTGCCGCAAGACGACGTGGCACGGACTCGACTAATGTCTAAAGGTATGCAGGAGGCATTGAAATCTGCGCCAATTTGAGATAGGGTTGCAGGTCTGTCNGGACTCGACTAATGTCTAAAGGTATGCAGGAGGCATTGAAATCTGCGCCAATTTGAGATAGGGTTGCAGGTCTGTCACGTTTAATGATTCTCGTCAGTAGTCGTTTGTCCCGTACTTTCACGATCTTTTTCCAGCCACAGCGATGTCAAAGATGTGATTTTTTACCACATTACCGATATTCACGGTACACTCGTGAAATGGTCGTACGCAAACATCCAAATGTTATCGCTACCTCNGGACTCGACTAATGTCTAAAGGTATGCAGGAGGCATTGAAATCTGCGCCAATTTGAGATAGGGTTGCAGGTCTGTAACGTTTAATGATTCTCGTCAGTAGTCGTTTGTCCCGTACTTTCACGATCTTTTTCCAGCCACAGCGATGTCCCTCGGAGATGCTATGTCCCATATCTCGTGCGCCGACTATAACACCACGTTCAAACTCACTTAAATCTTGATAACATGCCATTGTAGTAGCAGTAACCGATCTAGCTGCCGACCGCATCGCGTTACTCTGATTGGTTCCATACCTCTGTTATATGAATACGCACGCCTATACCAGTTTTTTTTGTCTCTTCAGTGCTTGACAAGTAAAAATTGTGTTCGTGTGGTAGTAAACTGAGAAAAAACTCACTTGATATATGACGGAGGCCGCTTAAAAAGAGGTCTTCGACAACGGTGAAGTGAAGTGAGGTGAATGAAAAGCAGTGACAGAACGCAAGGGCGGGGGAAAGCGGGAGTGCCCCGAGAAAGCCTGGTGGCCAAATGAAACGTCCACTCCATTTTGCACATTAAAAATTCGCGGGAACCCCATCGGAAATCATGGCCGGATTCGCTATGGTGGGAGGCGAGTGGTCTGGCCATTACGCCAGCATGGCCCCCTAAACTGAGAATAGCTACTACGATAAATATACAGTTTCATGCCCTGAGAATAACAACATAGCATACTTCAAACATACTGTTTGAAGTACGTAAGCAATTGAAAATTTTCATTTTTGCTTGTACAGCGGAAAAAATACAACAAAAAAGTGGACCAGTGCTGGTGATACTTATGCACACATATGCCATTTTTGTGAACGTGGTAAGTTTAGCGACAGTTTGTTTCAGGAATTCAGTGCATAAATAAAATTGTTTCTATGCACGTATCAAGAGCAAAAGTAAATATTTTGATGCGCTCTATTTCTGTACCCTTTGTTGTTACCCATGCCAATGAATTCCAGTTTATATATCCATTTTTCGAGCTACAATTCAAATTGGGGAATTTTTCTTAACATTACGAGAAAAGTAATTCATCGATTAGTTAGTGACTGGTTGATCACTGTGTTTGCTAATCTGGATGTAAAAAAAATACGCAAGAAGATCGCAAGCATTTAGAAATACTGTATGTTGAATTGAGAAACGTCCAGTGACTTTATTTCTTGCCTAACGTCAAGTTTTCAAGACATACTCTCTTGATTTTTGACTCTGATTCTGGTTTTCTGGGATTGGGTTTCTTTCCTCAGGAACGCCAGACCATCTCAGAGAAAAAACTGTGTTGCTCTGTTTCTTTTTGTCCGTGATGTGGGTTCTGATATTTCACACTGAAAATAATTTAACAGCTTTGGAGGTTTTTAATTTTACTATATTTTATTATTATTGAAGTGACACTTTTACACTTATTCAGTGGGAATGATCTGATTACATTTCATTCACAATATTCACAGGAATATCAGATATATATATATATCTATCGATGAAGTAACAAATGTTGAGTTGAGAGGTCTATGCTGCTCTTAACAACGAAGTCTTGAGANTTGCTCTGTTTCTTTTTGTCCGTGATGTGGGTTCTGATATTTCACACTGAAAATAATTTAACAGCTTTGGAGGTTATTAATTTTACTATATTTTATTATTATTGAAGTGACACTTTTACACTTATTCAGTGGGAATGATCTGATTACATTTCATTCACAATATTCACAGGAATATCAGATATATATATCTATCGATGAAGTAACAAATGTTGAGTTGAGAGGTCTATGCTGCTCTTAACAACGAAGTCTTGAGANATATATATATCTATCGATGAAGTAACAAATGTTGAGTTGAGAGGTCTATGCTGCTCTTAACAACGAAGTCTTGAGAGCAGATGAGGATGAAATGAAGTTGAGAGAGGAGTAGTGCCTGAATGCAAGGACGGGGGAAAAGGCAGAACCCCTAGAAAACCCGCCAACCAGCGGCATCATCTGACACGATTCCCACTTGCGAAAATCCAGGAGTGGACCGTCCGGGGATTGAGCCCGGTTCACCTTGGTGGGAGGCGAGCAGTCTAACGGTTTAGCTACCGCGACCCCTGATGGAGTAAGAGTGCCCTGCTAACCTTACTACAGAGAACTGTTGAGAAAGTTTCTGATGAAACTATTCTGAATTCGTCACAGCAAAAGGCCAGGAGCATTTGTTGTTACAAAAGGTGACGAATCTTACGGAAAAACCATAGCATGTGGTTATGGATTAGCAGATGAGCCCATTTTAGTTTTTAAGTCGCTAAATACAATGATTTATTCTCCACTACTCTTATTTTTACAAACTTAAATATTGTAATTTTTTATAGTAGAATGTCTGAATTACACAAGATTTTCATTCCGTTGCAGTGATTCATATGTCGGATTATTAAAGAATTGGTTTAGGATTACTATGATTGGCAAATGAGAAGCGAATATGCTGAATTAAAAAATTGATAAAAGATAGCTTGTAATTATTAAAATGGTTTCCAAAATATAAATATTCAGACAATGTATGAATTTGTAGTAGAAACTGGTTGTTTGCTCAAAGAGTTATGATAGCCCACTGACGAATAATATATATGCGGTTTGTTTTAAATAACTCCTGGTCCGATAAGAAAGGTGTTAATGTTCATTAAACGGCCAGAAACGTAACCAGAATGGTAAATGTTAGTATTTCTTGTCTACATCAATTTGTATAGCTTTAAAATGGAATGGGGTATGTTTCTACGACGAGAGACATTTTTTGAATAAAATTATTTTAAACAAAACTTATTGAGCCTTACTCAAAACTTACATAACACATATACACTTTTTATTCATTTCTGCGTCATAACTGATATCGTTTATAAACAAATATCGAATCATACTAATTCAAGAAATAATGCGCAATTCTACTAGAAGCATATTTGAAAATAATACTCCAATTTGTCTTTACGTACGGTATTAATTTAACAACCGACGTCGCAATTTTAGTAAGGGTTTATTATTTCTCCTGAGAAACTGACCCTTACAGCAGATTATTAGGGGGTCATGAGACTCCCCTGAGCACTGGTTTCGCAGCTCATGCATCTTTGTATCTTTGACATTTGAGTACACGAACTAATCAGCCAGTATCCGTAGCAGGAGAAAACATAACGGCGTATCTTGACATAAACATACACATATTAAAAGTAATAGCTGTAAAGAAAGCGATATCCATGTTTCTCCTCCAGGAGAAAGCGAAGCAGTCTGCAGATGCAACGAGTGGAATGGTATCTTTTAAAACTCAGAGGCAATGCAAGGACAGAAAAAAGCTATGGCGAGAGAAGCTAGTTGAATTTGTGATTTACCACTGTAAGCGTAAAGCGTTTATTGCTTGTAAACGTCCCAGTCACACTAGATTGGAAGGCATAAATAATATAAAGAACTTTTTACGTTTGTAAGCCGTGACGATATATTCAATGTAAAAACCTTCCCCTTAGTAGCCGCTATCGTCAATCAATCACAGAAATCATTCATCATAGCCATTTCTACGAACTAATATTCGTATGCTAAAAAATTTATTTGGTGAGATAGAAAATGCTTTTAAAGGACAGCCATGTCGAAGCGATGTCGAAGATGTCATGTTTTACCGAATTCCCGATATTCACGGTACACTCGTGAAATTGTCGCACGCGAACATCCAAATGTTATCGCTACCTCGGAGATGCTATGTCCCATCTCTAGTGCGCTGACTATAACACCACGTTCAAACTCACATAATCTTGATAACCTGCCATTATAGCAGCAGTAACCGGTATAGCTGCCGACCACATCACGTTACTCTGATTGGTTCCATACCTCTTTTATATGCATACGCACGCCTATACTAGTTTTTTTTTGGCTCTTCAGTGTAAGTAAATGCCCCTCCTTTTTTATTTGTTTGTTTAGAGCATTCTTTGTTTTTTCTCAGAAGAATATTTTTCTAGAATTTTGGAAATTGTGTAATGTGGGTGGGGGGTGAGGAATGCCTGTTACCCACCCCCTTATGACACGTGTTGTGTGGAAGTTGATATGTACGGCAGTAGACAGAATATTGAAGTATACCGTAGAACAGTGATTCCCTATGAATCGTGACCCATTAAAAAAAATTTCAGGACCCACTTTAATGCTTTATGCGAGAAACGTATCTTTTCGCTATTCCATCATGTTCACATTGTATTTCTAACGTAGCGTAAGGAAGTGAAGGGTAGTAGGATTAATACATTTTTTTAACAAGTTGATGTATTAGAGAACAATTTTAATGAAAAAGATACCCAATAAAACAGAATGTGTTATATTACTAATTTAGTTTAATAATAATTTTGGCCGCGAGTGGTGGCCGTGGGGGCGGCGGCTCGGTGGCGGGGTTCGCACTCACTGCTTACTCTGCGTAGTATTTTACGTCTGATTGACAGTTGCATTGCATGTGTGAAGCTTCTGAATTATCACATTAATAACTCATGCATATNCTTCTGAATTATCACATTAATAACTCATGCATATGTTTTATTAATATTATTATGCCATTACTAAGCATTAATGACTGCACTAACAAATACTGACATCACCCTAAGTGTCACAAAGATTGCAAACAAACTCTCAAGCTGTATTTTCGAACGAAGGTAATAAAATGAGTGGCCAAAAAAAAAAAAATTACAGTTGATTCATCTAAATATTTTGTTGACAGTGTCGTTTTTGACCCAACACATAGGTTTTAATGGTTCAAGCGTGTATTTTCTTAGAAGAAAAATTTTTCCCCCTGCTTTTCATGCATTGTTTACTAAATAAACTATTTTGTTGGGACAACTAAATATATTTTTGGCCCTATATAAAGAGATATTTTATTGGTTGAAAAAAAAAACCTTCCTCTCAGTGTAAACTGCGCAACCATCGAGTGTGTCAAATGATAATACACCAACTGCTGTAGTGTAATTTTAATCTTCTATACCGGCTCGCATAGTGGCTGGTACACAAGTTCGCATAGTGGCTGGTACACCGGCTCGCATAGCGGCTGGTACACCGGCTCGCATAGCGGGTGGAACACCGGCTCGCATAGCTGCTGGTACACCGGCTC
>NQII01001400.1:250025-307645 GCA_002778355.1 Clitarchus hookeri
GGCTCGCATAGCGGCTGGTACCCCGGCTCGCATAGCGGCTGGTACCCCGGCTCGTGCGTAAGGTCTTGCAGAACCTTACACAAGACCAAGTGCGGCAGCAGGTATCTTGTAATACCGGCTTGAACGCTGCATGGCATCTCTGCTTCAGACAAGCAGTATCGCTCATATTGGCAGGGCAGCTAAATATTGTAGGCTTATCAGTTAGTAGGAAAATATACAACAACAACTGATAATCATTAAGTTGTAGTTCCGAAAACCAAATGCATGTGTATAATTTTACATTTACCTCTTTAATTTACACATTGCAGAAAAGGGATAAGAAAATCATACCAGTTATAAAATATTCTAGACAGAGACTAGTGAAATCATATTCCTAGTGAAATTGCACGAAAGTGTGTGCCGTCGGAGGGGTACGGTAATAATTAATTGGTGATCGGCATGTGTACAAGTTTATCATGTAAGTTGTCACATTACGTGAAAAAGAACGAAATATGAACATGTCACGTCCGACAATAATAAAAATAGTTATTCCCGCTTACTGCATGCACGTTTATGTTAAGTCTTTGATATCTGCCCCCATATCAAATTACGTAATAACGGAAAACTGAACGTATATTTTTTTGCAGCAGCTATTGTAAATAGATACACTAAATTGTCGCTTTCAATTGTTCATAACATAGCACGGGGTGGCAAAATAAAAACCGTGGCTTATCTGATACAATTCAGGACGCATTAATAAGACATTCTGAAATATTAATGTGTGTTAAGTATTGGCCACCACATTTAATTCGCCGGATACGATAGTAAATAAGTCATGCCAAACTGATGGAACTCAGACCTTCGAATTTTTTTCTAAGGAAACAGTAANCCGGATACGATAGTAAATAAGTCATGCCAAACTGATGGAACTCAGACCTTCGAATTTTTTTCTAAGGAAACAGTAAATTATATTATAGGACTTTCACTATCTCCACTGTGGTAGTGAAAGGAGAATTACTGAACGTTGCTCCCAAATGTAAAGTACTGCATAAACAGAGGAAAATAAATATCTACGATCGGAATGGATTTAAAATTAATATATTTGAAATAATAGTTTGTTTGTAGGTATATGAAGTTTGATGATAAGCTTTTANCGGAATGGATTTAAAATTAATATATTTGAAATAATAGTTTGTTTGTAGGTATATGAAGTTTGATGATAAGCTTTTATGAAATGTAAAACTAGGATCACAACAAAAAGTTTTTAATTTCTCTATCATTGTACTAAAGAGATTTGTCAAAAAGTAAAACAGAAGGCACTGCCATACTTTAAATATTACTTGCAGTCACATAAGCCTGTCATTCCCAGTAATGAAAGCGAAATAAATTATCTTTCCCGAAACATGGATAAAATTATTTTACTAAATAAAAGTGGGAAATCGCTGCTCAGGCTGTAATCAAAATCAAGTTCATTTCTTGTATAGTATGTAGCGTGCTAATGAGTTCACTACTACGATGATACAAACTCCAGTATGGTTGTTTTATTTTTAGTCAGTGGTACATTTCTGCGGGTTTCAGGCAACACACGGCGTTTGTTACACACGAAGGGGTTACTTCCGCCCTGTTCATCGACGGGCGGAAAAGAACGGTTGCCTGCTCGACAAAACACACGATACTATGTTTATACGTCATGGCCTAGTTTTAAAAAGAGCCGCTCGCTACGCTCATTCAGTCCGCGAGCATGGAAAAACACGCCTCGTGCACATGTTTTGTAGCTCTCGCAGTACTGTGTTGCCTGTTAGCAGTTACGATCAATATTTATGGACAAACTCCGCCGAGTGTAAGTATTTGAGTACTCAACTGGGAAACGTAACAGGATAATCATTGTTGAATAACCAGTGAGTTGGAAAAATTACAAATTTCCTAAATTTGTAGTGTTACTTCTAACTGATAACGCATGTCTGAATTTATGAATTGAGTAATTGGCTGAGAAGAAAGGCTTTGTAAGATAATCACATTCAGAGAAAATGGTAGGCAAGGGTTCTAAAGACATGCATTGTTTGCAACAAAATGTTAAACCTGTGTAAAATAAAATCTTTAAACAGATAAATTTTAATCATTTCACATACAGTTATGTGTTTTCAATAATATATATATATATTAATGAAAGTTAAGGAAACACCAATTTNTTAATCATTTCACATACAGTTATGTGTTTTCAATAATATATATATATATTAATGAAAGTTAAGGAAACACCAATTTTTCAATAATAATACTAACGTAGTTACAGAAAAAACCATAACTTGATGAATAATCGAGCTGTTGATGCCACATTTTGTGTGCGAAGTCCATTGACAATAAGGAGCACGACAATGGAGAAAAGGCCTTAGCTTACACAATAACGTTTCTTCCAGCCAGATACCCAATTACACATACGTTGGTATTTTTAGGTAATNAAAGGCCTTAGCTTACACAATAACGTTTCTTCCAGCCAGATACCCAATTACACATACGTTGGTATTTTTAGGTAATTTCTTACTACTCTATCAAAAACGAACATATTTTATAACGTTTTATGTTTTATAAGTGTCCATTTAACTGAAACAGTGATAATTTGCAAGTTTTTGGATTGCTGGTTTCTGAATTTTCACCAATTGTTTTAGTTAAAAAATTAAATTTAAATTTTTTAAAATGAATTATTATAAAAACTAACATTTATTTAACACATGTGGTTTGTGTGTGTTATTATCGGATAAAAANTTTTTAAAATGAATTATTATAAAAACTAACATTTATTTAACACATGTGGTTTGTGTGTGTTATTATCGGATAAAAAGACCAATAAAACAAACTTATCTGTTCAGACGCGGTTGGTGGTCCAAGTGGTCTCACAAACTTATTACAAGCNAAAAAGACCAATAAAACAAACTTATCTGTTCAGACGCGGTTGGTGGTCCAAGTGGTCTCACAAACTTATTACAAGCAAACGTAAGTGCATTGCAAGCGAATTGCCAATTTCTCATTTCTTATGTCGAATTCATGCATGAAAGGGAATAGGATCACTACAATACTCCCTTAAATTTGACATCAAAATAAGAGGTCGGGAACTTCTTGCAGTTAAAATATATATGTCGACTAAACACAAAGAAAGACAGGTTATCGCGTGCTTAATACTGTATTTTAGAATCACAATTTCACCTACGTATCAAAATCTCTATATTATATTGTTAGTGACATTTAACACAAATATAAATTATTAGCCCTGACTATTAAAATTCTAAGAGAGAGAATATTTCTTGAAATTACATTCACTGATGTTACTTTTCTCGGTTTTTAGTATTTAAAATTATAATTTAGATAACTATCTAAGAAACTAACGATGACAATGAACTAATTGATAGTCAACCAACAACTTTTTCCCAATTTTCAAACAAATTTATTAAGTAGGCTATTTAACTGTTTATCTAAATTTACCCTACTTGGCAAAAATATTGTCAAACGAATAAACTGAAAATATTGTTTCCATATTTTTTTTAAGCATGTGTTTTAGTATTTATAAAAATAAAAACTTTTCCAGATACATATAAAACTTTTGATCAAACACGAAAAAAAAAGTAATTGCAATAGATAAATAATAATATGCATTTTTACGCCCTCGTCTGTAATTGCGAAAGAATGATAGAAGGNAAAAGTAATTGCAATAGATAAATAATAATATGCATTTTTACGCCCTCGTCTGTAATTGCGAAAGAATGATAGAAGATAACAAAACAACACTTCTTTCTCCCTGTGATTAATGAAGACCACAATTACAGTCGCAGATTGAATTTAGTAAGCATTTTGTCTCTGAGCATGCCCAACCTGGCCGTACGTGCGACGACTAGCTGCCAAGTATAGAAACTACCGTCACCGTAAGTTACGGGATGGTTATTCACGTAAGAAATAAGAATAACAAATTTTCGTCAAGAACTGCTGGNAAAAGTAATTGCAATAGATAAATAATAATATGCATTTTTACGCCCTCGTCTGTAATTGCGAAAGAATGATAGAAGGTAACAAAACAACACTTATTTCTCCCTGTGATTAATGAAGACCACAATTACAGTCGCAGNCGAAAGAATGATAGAAGGTAACAAAACAACACTTATTTCTCCCTGTGATTAATGAAGACCACAATTACAGTCGCAGATTGAATTTAGTAAGCATTTTGTCTCTGAGCATGCCCAACCTGGCCGTACGTGCGACGACTAGCTGCCAAGTATAGAAACTCTTGCTACCGTCACCGTAAGTTACGGGATGGTTATTCACGTAAGAAATAAGAATAACAAATTTTCGTCAAGAACTGCTGGNCTACCGTCACCGTAAGTTACGGGATGGTTATTCACGTAAGAAATAAGAATAACAAATTTTCGTCAAGAACTGCTGGTTATTTATTATCATTTTGACGGAGTTCTGCCCAATACGACAAAACGACATTGAAAGGGAAATAGAGATTTAAGTGTAATTTTATAGTCTCGTTGACAAGCCGTACTATAGTAATTCTGACTCTTAATTTCACCAAACTGACCTAGGCAGCGCAGAGTTAACACTGGACTCGCATTCTGGATGACCTGTATTTGTAGTTCAGCCATTAGGGTTTCGATTGTCAATGGTTTTGTTAACTAATGTCTGAAGGTATGCAGGAGGCAATTCACATCATGAATCCTCCAGTGCAGTCTTCAAATTCAATATTCGCCATTTTGAGAAAGGGTTGCACGTTTGTCACGTTTAATGATTCCCGCCAGTCGTCGTTTGTCCCGTTCTTTCACGATCTTTTTCCGGCCGCAGCGATGTCGAAGATGTGATGTTTTACCGGATTCCCGATATTCACGGTACACTCGTGAAATTGTCGTACGCGAACATTCAAATGTTATCGCTACCTCGGAGATGATATGTCCCATATCTCGTGCACCGACTATAACACCATCTTCAAACTCACTTAAATCTTGATAGCCTGCCATTGTAGCAGCAGTAACCGATCTAGCTGCCGNACTATAACACCATCTTCAAACTCACTTAAATCTTGATAGCCTGCCATTGTAGCAGCAGTAACCGATCTAGCTGCCTACCGCATTGCGTTCTCTGATTGGTTCCTTACCTCTATTATATGCATAAGCACGCCTATACCATTTTTTTGGCTCTTCAGTGTACATGTATATAGAACAGAGTATAAACTTATTTTCAAACAGACGATTTATTTTGCATTAATTGCGTGGAGAAATATCGAGAAATTGGCGTGATTTTATGTATTAAAAATATATATATATATTAAGCTTAGTCGAAAAGCTATATTCATTATTNGACCGCATTGCGTTCTCTGATTGGTTCCTTACCTCTATTATATGCATAAGCACGCCTATACCATTTTTTTGGCTCTTCAGTGTACATGTATATAGAACAGATTATAAACTTATTTTCAAACAGACGATTTATTTTGCATTAATTGCGTGGAGAAATATCGAGAAATTGGCGTGATTTTATGTATTAAAAATATATATATATATTAAGCTTAGTCGAAAAGCTATATTCATTATTCTGATGTAAGCAATTTAAAGTGGGTTGTATTAAAATTTTAATATTCTCATCCTTTATAAGTGTACAAAGCGTTTATAAAGTATAACGAAAATGTGTTTTTAAGGTTAAGAATTAGTATTGTTTTCATTCATTTAGTGAGGTGTGACCACTGGAACCAAATATGTTTGCAAACATTTTTAAACATGATTCTTGTAATTAATACTGTTACTGTAAATAATTTGGTTTTTTTAAAACTGTTTCATAAATATAAAACACTAATCACCTCTGGGGTGTCGCGGGGCTGTGCCTCTATATTCCATTCACAGTTAATTCTTACTTTTATGAAGCCCTGCTTAGATTGTACTTCCAGGATATTCCTCCACCTCGTGCAAACCAAGCTTAACTATGTCTAAAAAATACGAAATGACCTCGTACCAAATTCATGCGCACTAAGTTGTAATAATATTTTGGTTTAGAACTGTTTCTTTCTAGACGCTACAAGCAGACTTGTTTTCGCACTGTTTTTATTAATATTTATTATATGTGAAATATTACAATTTATAAATAAAATACAGGTAAAATTTCAATCTTACGAAAAATAATATATTTTAATGTTAAGAGAGGTATAAAACGCTTGTGTAACATGGAATATTTAGGAAATAACTAAAAACGTCATACATAGGTCGATNGACTTGTTTTCGCACTGTTTTTATTAATATTTATTATATGTGAAATATTACAATTTATAAATAAAATACAGGTAAAATTTCAATCTTACGAAAAATAATATATTTTTATGTTAAGAGAGGTATAAAACGCTTGTGTAACATGGAATATTTAGGAAATAACTAAAAACGTCATACATAGGTCGATTTTTAAAAGATTTGATTTAAAAAGTGTGAATAAACCGCGAATAGACTATACCAGACAATGGTCGTGCCTCACTCATCCTCCTCATTCATCACTCGACCGAACACACAAGCTGGTGTGAATCACCTATCATGTGGAAGGATGAAGCGACCGACATCACAGCCTTTAACTTAATTTATAAATAACGCTTTATCCACATTCCTCTTTTACAAACACACGTACTTCTTGATATAAATTGTAGCATTTCAGTGCTGTTTGATATAGTAGCCTAATTTTTTGTTTTCATATTTTCAGTTATAGAAAAATTAAACCATAATCTATTTGGTTTCAAAAAGTAGACAGAAGACTACTGGACTACTTTTTGCAAAAAAAAAAAATATATATATGTAAACTTTTTTTTCGTTACAAAGGACTAGCTAATGAAAATAATGAATTATTCAATTATTTAATGAGATTTTACTATATCTTATTACATTCAAGACATTATTATGTATATATTGACAAATAATTGGGATTTTGTCAAAAATATCATTTCTGCATGGATAACAAATATTCAATATAAAATCATATTCTGTAAAAAATAATAATATTAAAAAATATTTAATATGAAAATTACTTAGAAAATTGTTTTGACAATTTCAATTTTCAATGGACCTCTTAAGAATAAAACTGAATTGTCTAGTTTGAGTAAAGTATCATAAAGGTTCAATGCAAGAAGGGAATTTATTTTTAATTGGAAAATAAATCTTTAACATATTTATTTGCAGATTTTGTTTTTACGTTTTCCAAAAGTAATACGAATATATTAACTTATAAATAACTTTACTATAAACCCCAAGCAAAATAATCATAATTATTATTAATTCCACAATTTATATACAGTTGAATTACTGTTATAAATACAATATGAAAATTGTGACAACTTTTAAAATTTTAGCAGATTCATTTTACTTAATTATTTTATTTGTACATAATGTGTTTCCAAGTTTCGAACTTAAAAATTTAATTTAATCATACAGTATATTTTTTAATAAGTACAATTATTTTATGCAATTTGAAACATGTTGTAAATTGTTAAAACAAGATTTTTTTTTTCATTGAATATTCATTTTAGAATTCAAAAATTTTATTTATATTCTGAAACAAATTCTTTAAAATTCAACATTTTCCGATTAAACAAGCACGTTACACACATATACTTTCGAATTTGTTCTGTTATTATCGTTGTTTTTCATAAGTGCATTGGAAAACAAAAAAAATTACTCATAGTATAAGGATGACCAATGTAAACAGTATTAAAATAGTACCATGTTTGAATTATCATTATCTGAAAAATTAGAAATAAATAATATTACTTTTATTATCACGGTATTATTCCTGTATCACAATGAGTAAGCAAATACGATGACGTAACGATTTGAATTTATTTTCCTTTTTTTTCCAAACACTCATAACTATGAAAACTATAATAGTGAATATATTATATGAATTCAACATACCTATTTAGTCGATAAAGAATATTACAAAGTATAAGCACAAAATACTGCAAAAAAGTATTTTAATTTATTAAAATATGTTTTTAAATATGATGCAATATTCTTTGGCCAAACTAAATAGCTATCTTATAAGATTAAATATTACTTTTATTATGTCGCCCTGAAAATGTTTTAGCAAATATTTATGATAAACTTAACTCATTTAAAAAAAAATGTTTTCCTGGTTGTGATTTCAAAAAGGCATGAATCACTGTTGAAATAATTTCGGAGCTTTAGACAACTTCATTAATGTTTCCTTTTTTTAAAAGTACAGTTGATATGATTGAGTAACAATCTAAAGTAACATTGATTTTTGTTTGTGTTTGCATTATGGTATTTATCTCATTTACACAGTTTAAAAGTGTCAATTTAATAAACATTATTTGCAAAACACGGAACATCTTCAATAGGAGTAAAAATTCAGTTAAACTGTCGTGATACTACACACTCACAATTCATCGATCTTTTTGGGAACAGTTCGTGTTTCATAGCTGAAATTTAATTATATGAAACACTGAAGATTTCTATATTTAGTTTTTAAAGGTTTTCTGTATATTTGTTTGGGGCAAAAACTCTTTCAAAAAAATTAATATGTAAAAATTATTACCTTCTTGACGTATAAATAATTTATATAAATATTTTGTTTGGAAAGTAGTGTGGGGTAATAATGAAACACTATAAACGGTGAGAAAAAATATCTGCTGGGCTTGCTGGGAAAATTCCTACTAAAATGTAAGGATTGGGAAAAAATTCTGCTACTTTTATTTAATTAAATGCAATTTGTTTTGCCATAAAAAATCGAGTAACCAGCATATCAATTCTGAAATAGGTACGTTTTTTAAAAATAAACAACATAAAGCAAGTAGTAAAATAAAAATGAAATAAGGCAATTATTTTGTACAGGCTTACCATTGGTACTAATTATCAAATTTCGAAACAATAATTTAATGCTGTATAATAATTATCGAAGGCACATATTTAGCACGGTTAATTTTAGCTGTAAGTGCTTAAAGGCCATATTTCACGTTCATTTTTTAATTTAATTATCTGGATTAAGATATTTAGTTGGCAAGATGGCCCCTGGAATTCCCAGTAGCTACACGGCGTCAGAAATGGGGTACTACATACGTCTGGCCCCAAAAATCTGATATTTGGTTTCCTCCCCATTCTGTGCTCAACTGCAACGCAAACTCTTAGTAAAAGAGTGTATGTTCTAACGAAATCCCAATAATGTGAGATTAGGTACTTATCCACTCGACGGCGTGACCATATAAGGACCATATTAATGTAAATATTTCTGCTCGGAAATTACGGAATATGGCATTACAAGTTTGTATGTTCCTATTTAACTGTGTCAAATAAATCACATATCATGTGATCTATATCATATAAACAACATGTTAATTAAGTATCAAGGATGAAACTCGGGTAATTGTATCCTGACTCTTTTTTAAGTTAGGTATTGATGTTTTTGCCAACATATTTTATTCGTCCAAAAGAAACTAATAAAAAAATATTAATTTTTTTTTTTTACTCGGACCAATAAAAATGTGTTGGGGAAAAACTTCAATATATTCCTACAGTATATAAAAATATATGCAGGNAAATATATTCCTACAGTATATAAAAATATATGCAGGATATCAGTAACCGAGTAACGATTGTTAAATATATCCTTGATACTTAAGTGATATGTCACACGACGTGTGATTTAGTTGGCGAAGTTAATTAGCAGCATAAAAACTTGGGCTCCCATATTCCGAAATTTTCGAATTTCGGTGCCATATTTTGAAAACTATAATAATTTTACTACAAATATTTATATTTGTGTAACCTTATATAAATCTATTTCCGATAATGCATGCAAAATAACCTAGTCAATTGTCGNTTTAGCAGCATAAAAACTTGGGCTCCCATATTCCGAAATTTTCGAATTTCGGTGCCATATTTGGAAAACTATAATCATTTTATTACAAATATTTATATTTTTGTAATCTTATATAAATCTATTTCCGATAATGCATGTAAAATAACCTAGTCAATTGTCGGGCCGTAGAATTTTGATGAGGCATTGATACATTTGGCTGTTAAAAAGATTTCGAATATAAGTGCATGTTCTCGAAACAAAGACTACAAGGACCCTCCAGCAGACTTTGGAGCACACACGGTTCCAAAATAAATAAACCTACAACCCAAAGGAAATCACAACACAAACAAAAGATTTAAATGCTGAAATCGTTACAGTATATATTTTGGATATCATATGTGTCTACAAAGAGCCACTTTTGTCAGCTATTCTGTAAGATAGTGCTACTTTAACAAATAAAGTTGGTTATATCTCAGGAAACTATTGCCCGATTTCTACCAAATTTGGCAGTCAAGCAGTACTGCGTCAGGTGATGTTAATGGGTGTTTTAAGTTAGTCAGAAAATTATTTTTATAATGGCTGCCATACAGCCATTTGAGCTTAGTTTGCTATAAAGTCGTAACAATGAACAAATTCAAACTTAAATTAGAATGATGGCTGTATATATTTGGACTTTCAACTCTGCCTACACAAAGGCACTTTTTTCAGCCTTTCTGTGTGATAAAATCACATGAAAAATAAATTTTGTGTCATATCTTCAGAAAAAACAACAGATGGCATCCAATTTGGCAAACAAGTGGCACTACAGCAGGCCAAATAAATTGATATGTTTTGAGTAGGCCAGACATTACTTTGGAAACGGCGGCATATAAATATTTTATCTTAGTGTGCCATATACGTATACGAAACTACAAAATAAATTTCAACTTTACTTTGTATGCTAGCAGTATCTATTACAAGCATCAAATATGTATGTCTTCACAGAGCGTCATTTCTTCGCCATTATGTTAGTCCGACATGAAAAAATAGTTTTGTCATATCTCGGGAAACACTTAAAAAATTCCTAAAAAATTTACGAAGAGGTTGTACTGTTCTAGGCCATATTAATTTATATGTTTTAAGTGGAACTGACACTTACTTTAAGGATGGCGGCTTTATAAACATTAGTGTGCTATATCTACAAAACTTTAAAAACCAATAAAAATTAACTTTGTATACTGGCAGTATCTATGCAATTTTTATATATGCTAATATATAAACACTTTCCTCCACCATTTTGAAAGGTAGCATCACATGCAAAAATAAGCTTTTACGTTCTATATTCTAAATTTATACTATCTAAGGGGTCGGTCATATATTTTAAAAATAACAGTCATATTTTTCCTTAGTATGCCATATGACAAAAAATATTTCAACCTACTTTTTATGCGGGGATTGTTCATGCCAATCATCAAACGTTCGAATACATAACCCGTTTGGTAGCCAATTATGAAGAATGTCTCATAAAAAATTGAATTTTTATGTCAAATCAAACGATTCCAACCAAATTTTAAGCACACGTAATACTACAGTAGGANTTAAGTGGTCGGTCATATATTTAAAAAATAACAGTCATATTTTTCCTTAGTATGCCATATGCCAGAAACTATTTCAACCTACTTTTTATGCGGGGATTGTTCATGCCAATCATCAAACGTTCGAATACATAACCTGTTTGGTAGCCAATTATGAAGATAGTCTCATAGAAAATGGAATTTTTATGTCAATTCAAACGATTCCAACCAAATTTTAAGCACACGTAGTACTACAGTAGGACATGTAAACATATCTGTTTTAGGTAGGGCAGGCCTTTTTTTAAAATTGCCTTAGTATAAATAACTTAGATAAGTGAGATATATGTATAAAACAATTTTTAAAAATTTAACCCAAATCTTTTACAGTACTAGTATTAATTGCAAGAATCAATTATGAATAAAGAGGTCCTCTTTTACAGGCGTTTTTTAAAATAATGCGAGGTGAAAAAATGTAATCTTTTTACCATATTACCGGAGGTATTCAAGAAATTTCCACCAAACTTCGCACACAAGTAGGGCAACAGAAGGCCATGTAAACTAACATGATTTAAGTGTGGTCAGTCACTGAGTTTCAAAATGTAGGTCATATAAACAATTGAGATAAATTTGCCATATACACTGAAGAGCCAAAAAAAAAATGGTATAGGCGTGTGTACGCAAATAACAGAGGCATAGTACCAATCAGTGTAACGTGATGCGATCGGCAGCTAGATCGGTTACTGCTGCTACAATGGCAGGTTATCAAGATTTAAGTGAGTTTGAACGTAGTATTATAGTCGGCACACGAGAGATGGGACATAGCATCTCCAAGGTAGCGATAAAATTTGGATGTTCGCGTACGACCATTTCACGTGTGTACCGTGAATATCGGGAATCTGGTAAAACATCACATCTTCGACATCGCTGCGGCTGGAAAAAGATACGTGAAAGAGCGAGACAAATGACGACTGACAAGAATCATTAAACGTGACAGACGTGCAACCCTTTCTCAAATTGGCGCAGATTGGATTTGTGGACTGCCCTGCATGATTCATGGTGTGAATTGCCTCCTGCATGCATTCAAACATTAGTCGAGTCCATGCCAGGTCGCCTTGCGGTACTTCTGCGTTCTTGGGGGGCCCTACACGATATTAGGCACGTTTACCAGTTTTTTTGGCTCTTCAGTGTATTTAACAATTTATACAAATCGAACCAAACTTTGTATGCTAACAGTTATATTAGAGGCATTGTATACAGAACCTCTTTTAGCGCATTTTTGTAAGAGTGCACCAAATGTGAACATAGTTTTATGCTTTATCGTGGAATCAATCAACCGATTTACACCAAATTGTTCACACAAGTTGCGTTACGGTAGGCGTGTTTTGAACTGGCTCAGACACATATTTTCAAAATAATGGCCCTGTTAATATTTAAGGTTAGTAAATCTTGCGATAAAAAAAATTTATATTGATTACATATGACCTTTCTGCTCCGAGTTCTACCTCCGTCATGCAGTTGGTTGCACGCTAGCTTATGGTGTGATGTTTTCTGGATTCGAGTCCTGGGTAAGGCACGTGTGTAGTTGCAACTGTTTCACTACTGTTGCATTTGATTCTGGTTCCACCTATAAGGACATTGCTGTCAATAAGACGTAAAAACCTACTTACCATCTAAGGTTTTAAGAACTTTATTAAAAATTACTTCCAGCCATTCAGAGAAAAGTAGCCTCATTAGTTTTCTCAGTAGTTTATTGTTGAATATTTAACGTTAACATAAACGATGACGCACTATGTTTTCTACCAGTTCCAAGAAGGCTGTTCCACTCACTTATGGCGTCCATCAAAAAAGTAAAAAAAAATTTGCAAAATTTTAACTTGTTAATGAAATTGTTACTTAATGGCTTCAGTGATTATTAAGACAGTTATGGCCCTAAAATATAGAGTTTTCAAATGATAGTTGAACAAATAATTAAATGCATGATCTATCGAATGTTGTATTTAACATTTATTGTTATAACACCCAGCTACGCTCATTTGCAAAAGAAAAAGATCACAATGAACAATTGCGGAGTACAACGAAGGTTGCCACACAGTTTTACTAGAGCCCGAGATGTATCCAATTAGCGTTTACTGTAGTTTGATTACGTCAATTTGCCACTAGGCGGCATACATGACCCTCCATCGTTCATAGCTATAAGACACCGAATAAGGCCTTAGTAGCAATTTGAGCAGTGTGAGCCACAAAGCCATGTTCAGTAAATATGCAGCATGCCCTGACGGCACATTCCATAAGCCTTTGCCCAGCTGGATGAGTTTGAGAGAGACCACATTGTCGGCCTCTGCGAGACAGGTTGGACGTTAAAGCGCATTTATTGCAAC
Organism: Clitarchus hookeri; assembly: GCA_002778355.1. Taxonomy (NCBI): domain Eukaryota; kingdom Metazoa; phylum Arthropoda; class Insecta; order Phasmatodea; family Phasmatidae; genus Clitarchus; species Clitarchus hookeri. The sequence goes on from NQII01001400.1 coordinate 263,764, forward strand.
TTTAATTGAACTGTGAGTCAGTGTTGGACACAGTGGGAACAGAAGGCCACACGCCTCCACATCGAGAAGGCTCGGGTCGACCCCGGCGGACAACCAGCAGGGAGGATCTATTCATCGTGCGACAGGCTGTAAGCACTCTACAGGCGTCGTTCCGCACCATCCAAGGACATGTCACGCCACCTGGGGATACGCCTGTGCCCACCAGTTCCATATCCAAGTGGCCGGATCTGTCTTCGTGGCGTCCCATTAGATATCTAACATTATGACCTGAAAATCACCGAGCACATGTGAACTCCTGCCGGGAAAGGACAGCATGGCATCTTGCGTATTAATGACGACTGGTGTTCAGCGATGAATCACAGATCTGTATGGATATAGACCACTGCCGAATTCGAGTCTGGAGACGTCATGGCAAGCGCCATGTTCCAAGCTTCATTGCAGAGAGGCGCACTGCCCCAACGAGATGTGTCATGGCGTGGAATGTCATTTCCTACGTTTCCCGCACTCCACTAGTGGGGATTGAAGGAAACCTAATGGCACAGTGATACGTCCAAGAAATTCTGCGAATACTTGCGCTCCTCTTCCTGGCGCAGCTTGACAACCCTAATTTCCAGCAGGATATTTCCCGTCCTCACATAGTACGGATATATGTGTCCATAATTCGTGATGCCAGCAAGGTTCCCAGACCTCTCGCCTATCAAGAACACATGGGACCACATTGGATTGCAACTTCGGACATCGGCAACTACGGCGGATTTGGAGGGTCAGTTGCACTAGCTTAGGCAGGATCGTCCTCAGGAGAAAATCCAACGACTCTATGCCTCCACGCCTGATCTTATCGCCGCCTATCTCTCTTCTACGGATGGTCAACACCGTAATAAGTGATTCCATCAGTGTTGGTCCCCTGCAATTCATGTTTGGTTGGGTACAACAATTTGATGATTTCTGTGTACATACTACCATGTCCTATGCCTGTACCCGCTCGCGTGCCCCTTCGATGGCACTTTTTGGGTATTAATTACTTTTCAAATGCGTGTACTTTTTTAAAAAACATGGACTGGCATACTCTACACTCAGCTATTTAGAATGTGAAAAGTTATATAATGTAATAAAAATTGATCGCAAAAGGTTGCGAGCATAACAGGCACGCCATTTCTTGGAAAACAGATATATGTTTATAGTATGTGTGTTCTACAAAAAATATGTTCTGGGCTATCTAAACTTGAGATGGTGCATGGTACTATGTCAGTGACCTAGGACCTTATATCTCCGTGACCTTCAGTTTGACCATACCGTTTGAAGGTATGGTGACTTTAACCCTGCCATCTGGTGACAATCCTTTGTCGCTATTGAACTATAAACTGGAAAAATTAAGAAATAAAAAAAATTTTAAAGAAAGATCAAAAATTTAAAAGTTATGTATTCCCTACTACCTCCTTCCAGTACAATGGTTCCAATCTCGTAATATATATATATTCATGTTATATATGTACAGGATATCCCATTTATCTTGACAGCCCAATATAAATCCGTACCAGGGCTCCAAATTAAAAAGCGTTTTATACAAAACTTGTATAACTGTAAGGGGGAAATAATACTGTTGGGGAATCAGCCTTATTAAAGCATTATTAAGTAGTCAGATACCAGTCCTAATATCAGTTTTTTAAATGGAACTGTATATGTATTTGTTAAAAGTTCAATTAAGCTCGTCAAGACCTATTTAAAAATGTGTCATAATGTACCAGTCTAATAAACATATCGTTAAAAACTGCTACAGACATTGGGACTAATGAGGGTTCATGAAGACCTGTTATGTGATACGTTGCAGTACTATTGCGCAGCATAGTACATCATGACGTTGATACTCTGCATTTAATGTAGAGGTGATGTAATCAGAGCAACTACCCAGAGTTGCGTACTCCATTCCCCAGTGGGTGCGCTTAGAGGAAACAAAGGAACTCACATGACGTGAAGACAAATCAATCAGTCATCCGCGTGCAGTCTAATACAGTACACTGCAAGGTGAAAGTTGTAACGGACATGTACTCCAACAACGAACAGGTAAAAATGCTGCTCATCTATGGAGAATATAGGCTAGCATATTAATGTGTTCGTATTGTTTTACAGTACAGTGTAGTACGTTCTAATTAGTTGTACTGAAACATACACACACACTAAAGTTATATTATTATCATTACAAATAGTTTGGTTTGCTCACTCGTCGTTCATTCTGTTGAAGGTCGTCGTAATTCCTCGTCAGGCGGAGCAACTCTACAGAGAGCAATACCCTCACATGACGCCACCATCCAGACGGATGTTTTCTGTCTCGTTTCAGAATCTTGTAGAGTTATGTCAATGGGCACAGCGTCAAATTATCACCCAACCGAAGTTTTTCGGATGTCCTTTTTACCGATGAATCGTCCTTCTCCCAATCAGACCAAGTGAATACGTGGAACATGCATTATTCGGACGTCGAGAACCCACGATTGCTTCGACAGATCGACCATCATCTTCAATGGAGAGTTAACATCTGATGTGTGAAGTTTGGAAATAGGATTATTGGTCCTTATTTCGTGAATGGTAAGCAAAACGTAAGGTGTATGCCACCATCATACAAACTATTCTTCCTGGATTTCTGGAAGAGATACCGCTAAGAAACCGAATGATAGTGTGACACTAGCACTATGGATTCTTAGCACATATGCCGTGTATGCGAATAGAGTTGTGTACTGAAAATATCCTCATAAAATTACTGGTCGTAGAAGACCAGTTCACTGGCCTGAGTGGTCTCCGGAACTTTACCATCTGGACTTTTTTATTTGGGGTTACCTCAAAAGCACTGTCTATCGAAATATTCCAACAACTCTAGAGAACATGCAGGAACGCCTTGTGCATGCTTGTAATGCTCTTGAGCAGGCAACACTGGAAGAAATCAGTGTTGTCATTCATCCAGCAAATGAACTTGTGTGTCGCTGCCAAGGGTAACCTCTTTGAACATCTTATGTGTATGTTCTACCCCTCGCGGTACCTAAATGGACAGTACTACATACGGGCATAAGAGATCCCACCTTCTGTGTCGTATTTAATTATCATGTCATGAAAGTGCACATTGTGCTACATGTTTACATAGGTCTTAACAAGCTTCATTAAACTTTTGACCAATATATACATAATGCCATTTAAAATACCGATGTTAATATTCAAATCTTCCTAATAAATAATGCTATAACAAGGCTGACTCCCTGGCAGTATTATTTCCCATTCCAGTTAAACAATTTTTGCATGAAACAGTTTTTCATTTGGAGCCTCAGTACGGAGTTATTGTAGGTGGCAAAGATAAATGGGATAGTCTGTATATACACACGGTTCCTTGTGAAAAATAAGTTGGGGTATACATTGACAACACTATCATGTGGTGAATATTGAGGAAAGTACGCGATGTTGAAAACAGAATTTTGAAATGAATGAATGTAAATATTGCAGGAAATAATTGAGATGGAGCGGGGAAAATAGAATGGTGTTTCATAAATCTGAGTTCTTAAATCTCTGAAAATTTTATTGCTAAAATCGTCCTCCTTCATTGCTCTTTTCGCAGAGAACATTGGAACTGTATGCGGTAAAGAAAACGTCGAGGCACATTTTGTCCCACCATGTCACAATGAAGACAACAGGCCCTCTTGTCTGAACTCGCTCCGGTGAACCGTTTTTGAGAAAACGCAACTCAAAATTTTGAAGGTCCGGTGTAACCCTGCGTGTCCAGGCTGTACCACGCACATGGCGAATAAACAGGTGAGGGTATAATCAGTGCTTGTATGGAGGTGGCCTTGGCTGCTGGCAAGTCATTATGTGCCTGCACCTGATTGTGGAAGCATGGAACTTTTTACTCGAACAGAGCTAGCCAACATGCACCTCGTGTACGGATCAGACAACACGAATGCAAGGGAAGCAGTGGAGCTGTACCGTTTGCACTACTCAGTGCGACGTCAGCTCTCCCGTGCGACATTTGTACGGCTCCATCAGAGATTGCGGGATGAAGTGTCAGCAATAGTGACGAGGCCGAATGCTGGAGCAACAGGGACAAGGCGAACGACAGCATTTGACGAGGGCGTGCTTTTCCGTGTGTGTGACAGGAACAGTCTGCTAGCTCACGGGCTATGGGTTGTGGTATGAGTGTTATAAATTCTACAATCCTGCAAGTTCTGCACGAGAACCGTATCAACCCCTACCACGCAAAGAAAGTACACGTTCTTAGTGAACGTCATTACGTGCCACGTGTTACATTCTGCGAAGGGTTCTTCCAAGAAAACTATGTGCGTCCAAACTTCACATCTACTGTGCTCTTCACAGATAATGCCCATTTCACCAGGGATGGAAACTTCAACAGGAGGAAGATCCATGTCTAGGCGCACGCTACTCGCCACCACACGCACCTCATTGGAAACAAAGTGCTCTACAGTTTCGNTTCTTCCAAGAAAACTATGTGCGTCCAAACTTCACATCTACTGTGCTCTTCACAGATAATGCCCATTTCACCAGGGATGGAAACTTCAACAGGAGGAAGATCCATGTCTAGGCGCACGCTACTCGCCACCACACGCACCTCATTGGAAACAAAGTGCTCTACAGTTTCGACATGTGGGCCGGCGTTGTAAACAATCAATTTTTGGGGAATTATTTGTTACCCGACCGCCTCAATGGAGCCCGCTTCCTGACGTTCCTGCAGGAGGTATTGCCGGAGTTACTTGAAGAAGTACCTCTTGCCATTCGACATACCACGAGGTTTCAGCGTAAGGGGGCACCACCACATTTTCCTACTGCCGTACGCCGTCATCTTGATATAACATTTCTAGGCCACTGGATTGGCAGAGATTGGCCCCATCCATTGGCTGGCTCTATCTGAGACCTGACTCCACTGGATTTAATTTTATGGGGTCATGTCAACTCCTTGGTCTACACGACACCTGTGGCTAGTGAGGTAAATCTCGTCGCACGTGTGATAGCCGCATTTGATTTTGTACGCGCCATTACAGACATTTATGAACCGGTCCAGTCAATCTGTTCTGCCGTTCCATTTGTGTATTGAAGTGGGGGAACGGCAATTCGATCAGTTGTGTTAAATGCTGCCATTAATAAATACGTACTACGTACACATGTGTCATGCAATACTCCTATCTGCACTCTGTTCATTATTCCCTACGTTTGACCTCATTTACATTAACCATCACAGGTGGGTGCACATCCTCATAGCGTGGCGCGAAAGGAGTTAATGTGCTGCCTACTGCCGCAAGGTTTCACCGCACCTTCGATATTTTGCGTGGTGTTTTCTTAAAGACGGTTAACCGGAGCGTGTTCGGACATAAGGACGTTTTGTCTTCATTGTTCCTTAGTGGGTCATAAAGTACCTTGGCTTTTTCTTTACAGCCAAAGTTTCCGCGAAAAGAAGGTGACTACCCCTACTAACGTAATGAAGTGGGACGATTTGACCAACAAACTTTACACAGATTTACTATCACCGATAAAACTCGTGAAACAACATTCCTCTTTTGGTCGCGCCACCTCAATTACGTCCTGCAATATTTACAGGGGATTGACCAAATAATATAAACACCTGACATATACACAATATTTATTTATTAATAAGGTGCTGGGCCACCATTTGATTTTAGAACAGCTGTAATTCTTCGCGGAATAGATTCGTAGTGTGGCTGAATAGTTACCAACGAAATGTTGTCCCATTCTTGTACCAAAACATCCACCAAATGCTTCAATGATGTTGGAGATGGAAATCTGCTTCTCACTCTCTGTTCTAAAACTCCCCATAACGGTTCAATTATGTTGATGTCTGGCCAGGGAAGATGGTTGATGATATTCTGATGCTCCTCAAACCAAGACTGAACCTTTTTGGCTGTGTGTATGGGCGCATTATCATCTTGGAATATGGCAGTGTTTGGCAGCAATATGCTAGTCATAGTAAGAACTTCATCATTGAGGATGTCGAGATATTCATTCGCAGTAATCCGGCCAGTGATGTGAATGAGAGGACCAGCTGAATACCACGATATAGCCACCCAAATCATAACGGAACCTCCCCCATGTTTGACTGTAGGAAGCAGGCAGTCCGGATCATACGCTCTCTTTTGGGGTTCTCCATACATAAACCCGGCTGTTTGTAGGAAGCAATGTAAACTATGATTCATCAGACCATACCACATTCTTCCAATATTCAAGTGTCCAGGTTTTATGATCGTGACACCACTTATTTCGCAGCTTAGCGTTGGTTTCCGTTATAAAGGGTTTCGCAATTGCAGCCCTTCCATGAATGTTAGCTTTGTGGAGCTCCCGCTGTACTGTTTTTGTCGAAACAGTATTACTCAAGTGAGTGTTGAGTTCTGGTGTCACTTTTGACATGATAGGTTTATGTTGTCTGGCCACAATTATTTTTAATTTTCGTCGGTCTCTGTCAGTTAACTTTGGGTTTCACCCACTATTCCTCTTCGCCGATGATGTTTTACCACGTTTCGTGTATGCCGTCATTACCGTGGATACTGTCGCTCGTGAAACGTTAAACAATTCAGCTGTTTTCGTCACAGACTCTCCCGCTAACCGAGCACCAACGATTTGCCCTATTTCGAAGTCTGAGAGATCACACATTTCAACGATCGCTTGGTTTAGCTGTCGCAGAACAAAGCGTATAATACACTGAAATTTAACCTAAGAGACTTGGCACGTAAACTGTGCAATACATACGCATCGCATTATTTACACGGGAACAGTATTGCCAACATGCAACAAAATGTACTATATTGCATGGTGTTCATATTATTTTGTCCATCCTCTGTATATTCATACATTTCAAAATTATTTTTTCAACACCGCGTACCTCCTTTAATATTCACTTCACTATAGTATTATCAATGTACACCCCAACTTATAATTTTACTAAGGCAATCACTTCGTGGAATATATATATATATATATATATATATGTGTGTATATAGGTATATATAATAGCAATCTGACATTAATAGAAAACTAATTAAATGTTATATTATTGTTTTTTTCTGAATAAACGACTGAAAGACATATGTTAGGGAGATTGAGTATTGTATCCTCGAATAGTGCACACCCCACGCAATAAAAGGCTGCGATATTAATGGCGAAGCGAATAGGAAATTGGAACATTTGTACTAATATTTGTATATGTATTACCCTTCCCTTACACACACTCTCTCTCGTAAAGTACCGTTCTTCTCTCCTTTAAACATATCTGTTTGGAATATTATGACTATATACATTACTAATTTTTAATAAATGATGTTTAAATAATTGAAAGTTAAAATAAATCTTAAACATGAACAGTTCATGGAAAACTCTATTTAAACGAAACTGTATCACAATAGCTAAATAAGAACATTAGAAGTATCACAAGTTTTATGCAATCGTCTAAGTCCATCCAAATAGTTACTTTAGCCATAGAAGTCACATAGAGTGCCACCGTGATTCAAAGTACATTCCTTACACCGCTGTGAAAACTTTAAAATTCTGCAGCACACATTGTAAAAAAGTATATTAATTTAAATTTCAAGAGCACGGTAGCATAAGAAGAGGAACGACCATGTAAAAATGTAGCCCAAAACCAATCCCTGTTCGCATGTTAGGAAACACGTTAGAAATAAAGTGAGCCGTTAACAACTTAGTGTCTCATACAACAGCTCAGTTTTCCCAGCAAACTCCGAAAAAAGAACCCGCAATTTATATTGAAGAGACTGTTAAATAATCTTGTACGAAAATTCAAGTGAGTAGTGCAGTGTTGACAGCGCACACAGTAACATTTTAACATCACTGAATCTCGCGAGTTCTGATTCAACATGCAAGCCCGTTTAACAACAGACCGCGCATGATCGAACCCAAGCTACGCCTGAGGCGGTTTATCAATTTATGTGGGCAGAACAATTCCAACTAAATATAATAGCAGAACATGAGAGGAAATTACAAGGCAGTTGGCCAGAAGTCAGGATCTGCTTTGCCGCGAAGCGGCTTATAATAGATGCTAAACCGAAACGTGAGTGAGTGAAGAGATTCGGGCGGCTATTAACATCGATGTCTTCAGTGTTGATGAAGGTTGGAGCAGCGCCGGAATGAAAGGATGGAGGGAAACGGGAGATCCCAGAGAAAACTCACCGGTACAAGTGGCATCGCCGGGCACGATTCCCACATGCTAAAATCCGTGAGCGACCCAGCCGGGAATCTAAATCTGTTCGCCTAGGCGAGAGGCGAGTAGTCTAACTACTACACCACCACGGCCCCTAACACGTTTTTAAAATACGGCACGAAAGGGAATTTCGCTAAAATAAGCAACTGCACTATCAGATAGTATTAAAAGTTTACACTACCTCCGTCATCAATCTCAAATACTTCGTTCCTAACATACTAATGTATTATATCACATGGCACACCACGACGCACCTGAACATCGGCGCGACCAGCAGAAGTGAAGAGTAAGGTATACCTAGAGTGGAAATTGCAATGTTAACCAGCTATAAAAAGGGGCGTCAAACACTCTGGAAAGTGTTTTTTTTTTCGAATCTAACAAACAAAATTTGGCACAACCAAATTAATTTGTATTTATTGTGGCAATTTAATATTTGGTTGTTAAAACCAAATTATTTTGTTGTTCTTATTTGTTTCCCACAAACAAATATTTGGTTGGTGAAACTAAAGATTTGTTTGGCTCTACGTACATTAAACAGTTTCGATTAATAAGTACAAACGCAAGGTAGAGCTCAATCGATATTAATTTAACGTAACAAATTCTTGCAAAATGTTTATTTTTTGATTGCCAATGTAGCTTTATTTTTTTTTTGTATTTATATAAGAACAGGCCAAATAAAACAATATTGCAACAATACAGTTACAATAAAGCCATTGCGAATTTTTTTTCTCAGAACCTATCACAATNATATATATATATATATATGTGTGTATATAGATATATATAATAGCAATCTGAAATTAATAGAAAACTAATTAAATGTTATATTATTGTTTTTTTCTGAATAAAACGACTGAAAGACATATGTTAGGGAGATTGAGTATTGTATCCTCGAATAGTGCACACCCCACGCAATAAAAGGCTCCGATATTAATGGCGAAGCGAATAGGAAATTGGAACATTTGTACTAATATTTGTATATGTACTACCCTTCCCTTACACACACTCTCTCTCGTAAAGTACCGTTCTTCACTCCTTTAAACATATCTGTTTGGAATATTATGACTATATACATTACTAATTTTTAATAAATGATGTTTAAATAATTGAAAGAGACTTAGTTAAAATAAATCTTAAACATGAACAGTTCATGGAAAACTCTATTTAAACGAAACTGTATCACAATAGCTAAATAAGAACATTAGAAGTATCACAAGTTTTATGCAATCGTCTAAGTCCATCCAAATAGTTACTTTAGCCATAGCAGTCACATAGAGTGCCACCGTGATTCAAAGTACATTCCTAACACCGCTGTGAAAACTTTAAAATTCTGCAGCACACATTGTAAAAAAGTATTTTAATTTAAATTTCAAGAGCACGGTAGCATAAGAAGAGGAACGACCATGTAAAAATGTAGCCCAAAACCAATCCCTGTTCGCATGTTAGGAAACACGTTAGAAATAAAGTGACCCGTTAACAACTTAGTGTCTCATACAACAGCTCAGTTTTCCCAGCAAACTCCGAAAAAAGAACCCGCAATTTATATTGAAGAGACTGTTAAATAATCTTGTACGAAAATTCAAGTGAGTAGTGCAGTGTTGACAGCGCACACAGTAACATTTTAACATCACTGAATCTCGCGAGTTCTGATTCAACATGCAAGCCCGTTTAACAACAGACCGCGCATGACCAAACCCAAGCTACTCCTTAGGCGGTTTATCAATTTATGTGGGCAGAACAATTCCAACAAAATATAATAGCAGAACATGAGAGGAAATTACAAGGCAGTTGGCCAGAAGTCAGGATCTGCTTTGCCGCGAAGCGGCTTATAATAGATGCTAAACCGAAACGTGAGTGAGTGAAGAGATTCGGACGGCTATTAACATCGATGTCTTCAGTGTTGATGAAGGTTGGAGCAGCGCCGGAATGAAAGGATGGAGGGAAACGGGAGATCCCAGAGAAAACTCACCGGTACAAGTGGCATCGCCGGGCACGATTCCCACATGCTAAAATCCGTGAGCGACCCAGCCGGGAATCTAAATCTGTTCGCCTAGGCGAGAGGCGAGTAGTCTAACTACTACACCACCACGGCCCCTAACACGTTTTTAAAATACGGCACGAAAGGGAATTTCGCTAAAATAAGCAACTGCACTATCAGATAGTATTAAAAGTTTACACTACCTCCGTCATCAATCTCAAATACTTCGTTCCTAACATACTAATGTATTATATCACATGGCACACCACGACGCACCTGAACATCGGCGCGACCAGCAGAAGTGAAGAGTAAGGTATACCTAGAGTGGAAATTGCAATGTTAACCAGCTATAAAAAGGGGCGTCAATCACTGTGGAAAGTGTTTTTTTTTTCGAATCTAACAAACAAAATTTGGCACAACCAAATTAATTTGTATTTATTGTGGCAATTTAATATTTGGTTGTTAATATCAATTATTTTGTTGTTCTTATTTGTTTCCCACAAACAAATATTTGGTTGGTGAAACTAAAGATTTGTTTGGCTCTACGTACATTAAACAGTTTCGATTAATAAGTACAAACGCAAGGTAGAGCTCAATCGATATTAATTTAACGTAACAAATTCTTGCAAAATGTTTATTTTTTGATTGCCAATGTAGCTTTATTTTTTTTTTGTATTTATATAAGAACAGACCAAATAAAACAATATTGCAACAATACAGTTACAATAAAGCCATTGCGAATTTTTTTTCTCAGAACCTATCACACGNCCAAATAAAACAATATTGCAACAATACAGTTACAATAAAGCCATTGCGAATTTTTTTTCTCAGAACCTATCACACGTTCAGGAAGCCATATTTCCAAGCGAAGTTTAAGGAGTTTAATCTCCGAAATTGCCCTTTAAACTTAAACTCAAAATAGTTTTAATTAATGGCGTTTTGAAAGTAAATCAGTAATCCAAGTTAACTCGTTCTTAATCTGAGATTAGTTAGTTAAACATGTGTATTGAAACCAGCCCTTAATCCGCTAAATTATAACTATTTTTTTGTCTACTATGTTGAAAGTTGCGATCTTAAACTTGAAAAATTAGCACATATTTACACTGTAAAAAAAAGGTAAATTTACATAGTCAAATTTTTGGTCATTTTAAATTTTTTTTGTGTTATTTATAAAAACATATACAGTACGTGTAATTTTACATACACATTCTTAAAAATCCAAATAGCANTTATTTATAAAAACATATACAGTACGTGTAATTTTACATACACATTCTTAAAAATCCAAATAGCAGTACAAGTCTGGTAAAAATACATGAATGTATGGCTTGATTAACATAATGTTGGTGTTAACCTACACATTTTGAAGTATGTGTAAAAAANTTAACATAATGTTGGTGTTAACCTACACATTTTGAAGTATGTGTAAAAAACACACTACCTGGAATGAAATCTTAAATTACATATTTTTAATTTTTACTGCTAATAGCTTGTTGCAAAAACACTGGGTCAGTGTAGTTGTTCCTATTGCATTGTGTAGAGTGGAGTGGAGTCTAGAGATTTTGGTGACTCTTTAACATCAAGGTCTTGGAAGCCTATGAGGGAGAAGCGAGTATGGAGCAGGGCCAGAATTAAGAAGGGGTGGGACGGGAGATCCCCGAGAAAACCCGTCTACCAATGGCATTGTCCGGCACGATTCCCACATTCAAATTCCAGAAGCGACCCCGCTGCTAATTGAACCCGGTTCTTCTTGGTGGGAGGCGAGTATTCTGGCCACTACACCACCACGGCGCCACTCCATTGTGCAATTTTACAATGACAATGTATGTGTAAACTTGCATTACATGCATGAGTGTCTGTAAACAAAAAGTTACATGTACAACTTATCGGTAATTTTATTTTTTTGTGTAATTTTCGCCGGGAACTGAAGAATAACTATTAAGTATTTGTTTAAAACAAGCGACAACAGTAGGGAGAAGAACTACTTCGAACACTATTTGTATGTTCAAAACTAAAGCCTAACTCTCGCTGATGGGATATGTTTGCTGTTTACGTATAACTACATATTCTATAGCTAAAGTCAATTATTATCGACATTTTGGAGATCATTTTTATAGCTCTGTTTAACTACCAAGTTACAGAAAAAGCACAAATAACGTGAAAATTGTAAACATACACATACATAATATNCATTTTTATAGCTCTGGTTAACTACCAAGTTACAGAAAAAGCACAAATAACGTGAAAATTGTAAACATACACATACATAATATGTGAATTAACAAGCCGCAGTTGTAAACTAACTGACACCGACGGTAAAATTACTTGTTAAAACAGTGAAAGATATTCAGAAAGTGTGCATTTACTATTACAGTGAATGTGTGATTTTATATTTGTGTAAGTGAAAAAAGAAACATACACTGTATTTAAATAACAAGGACGATTTCTGTGAAATTTTCTTATCGTGGAAAAAAATTACACAAATGTTACAGTTTATTTTCTGCTACGTGTTAATTGTAACTTTACACGTTAAAAAATACAGTGACAGATGTCGGTGTAAAAATACACCGACTTTAGTGGCGACATTACTGACACATACATTAGTGTAAAATTACACAAAACATTTTTTACACTGTAACTAGTGTACCCCCTTGGTGGCGCTCAATAAACGTGTCATGATCACTTGCTACTAACTCGGACACACGCCTAGCACACGACTCTTTGCAAGTTTGAAGTACAGTGAGCGATATCTATTTTTCAATCACGTGCCGTTCAGGTACACGTCGTGTGATTCGTGTGTTACCTACCTGAAAGTGCACTGACCTTCTGTTTGAAATTTCCTCATGGATTTCTCGAAAATGGTTCACCTGAGTGTGTTTCGACAAGGTGAACTTTTTTACTAATTTAGACATACTAATTCATTAATTGACTTAAATATAGTTTACAGCTTTTGCTAAGGGTGGCATTTAGTTAATGAAAGGGGATGATATAACAAACCACGTTTTCAGAGGTATAATATGTATCTCCGTTATACAAATCACAATTCACCGACTCTGTACTTAATCGCAAGTATATTGTGATATTTTTAACTAAAGGCATTTCAAAACTCGATTTTTGGGGCGTATAACTTAAGGGGAAAATGGTACATAGATTTTCTTATATTTTCGTAAATAATAACCTTCCGGAGTTTTTTCGGTGTTTTTCAAAACATCCCATATAAACCTTGGAGTACTAACATCAATATTAACTGCAAATGCACAGCGCGCAAACATATATACTTATATGTATTCAAAATAGTTTTATTGGTAAATCCTTGTTCATTAATTATACCACACACAAAATTTATATACGCACGTTTACTTAAATTTATAGAAGTATTAACTATTAAAATAGCTGTGTTGGCAACAATTTTAATCAATTAAAACTCACTTGTTTGGACATAATCGGCATTAACTTTCCTGTAGTACTTACTAACGTCAGAATTCTTGATTTGTTTCAGGTTGAGCGAGCATACAACTTGACCTTCATTACATGTGAAATGAAAAGCTGGAATATGAAGTATGTAAAAAACGTTAAGAAGAGCTACTTTTATGTCAACAATGATGTAAAAAACAAAGGCGTCAATTTGAATATGGACATAGTTTTACCATTTACAGATGAAGTATGGGTAAGTTATCATTATAAAAATAACTCCCTAGTTGTCAATTTTAGATCACTTAATTTTCTATACATATAAATTGTTTTTTTTTATACCAGAAAACTTTGCAGCACGTGGGGGGTTTATGACATACTGAATTCTCAAGGACAGAGATCATGTACAGTTCTGTAATCCTAATCAATTGTGTATTGTCATGTACCCTGAAGGACAAAAAAACTGGTACACCTGCCTAATATCGTGTAGTGCCTCCGCGAGCACGCAGGAGTGCCGCATGACGACGTGACATGGACTCGACTAATGTCTGAAGGTATGTAAGAGGCATTGAAATCTGCGCCAATTCGAGAAAGGGTTGCACGTCTGTCACGTTTAATGATTCTCGTCAGTCGTCGTTTGTCCCGTTCGTTCACGAAATTTTTCCTGGCCGTAGCGATGTCGAAGATTTGAGGTTTTACCGGATTCCCGATATTCACTATACACTCGTGAAATAGTCGTACCCGAAAATTTACATTTTATCGCTACCTCGGAGATGCTATGTTCCATCTCTCGTGAGCCGACTATAACACCACGTTGAAACTCACTTAAATCTTGATAACCTGCCATTGTAGCAGCAGTAACCGATCTAGCAACTATGCAAGACGCTTGTTGTCTTATATATGCGCTGCCGACCGCATCGTGTTACTCTGATAGGTTCCGTACCTCTTATATTTGCATACGCACGCCTATAACGGTTTCTTTGGCTCTTCAGTGTACCTTATCTGAGGTATAAAGTTCATTTCAATGTCATATCCTTCTCGGTGTTGCATTTTTCACAAACGTTAGTGTATTTTAATTAAGCTGACTGAAATTTATTTTCTTGTCAGTGATGGATTTGTTTGAACAATGTCACAAGGATGCCAAAAAAATTCCTTCTTCTTACTAACTACGTCTGTAAAATGTTATACCAAAGTTCTACGTAAAAATATCTAGGTAATTTGATTATAGGTAACTGTTTTCAAATTGCGGATTTCAATGTTTCATAAAACGTATACAGGAAGGGGTTGAATTTGATGGCCAAACATCGTTATCTGATTCCTTAAGCAAAATTAAGTGGGAAATATATAAATATAAGGGACATATTCTACACTTCCACAATATCGCTTTCAAACAAAACAAGATGTTACCGACATAACTAATGAGCCTACTTTCCTCTGCATGGGTGCAAATAATTTTTATTTATGTTTTTAAAAGTTTAGATGGTAGGTAGGCCTTGACGTCTCGCAAGCAGCAAAACCTTTAGAGATTGAACCAGAAACTTACGTAAGTATTAATAAAATTACAAACACGAAAGTGCCTTACCCAGGAGTCGAATCCAGAAAACCTCGTACTAAAAGCTAGCGTAAAAACAACTGCATTATGGAGGTAGTATTCGGAAAATAAACTTCGGATATAATCAGTCAAATAATTTGATAGATAGGGTTTACTAAACTTTAATATTTACAGGTCCGTCATTTTTAAAATAAGTATATGAGTCATTTAAATCATGTATGTTAACATCAAATACCATTGCGCTACAAATTTGAAGAATTGGGTGTAAATAGGTTGATTGGTTTCCGCCATGCTGCATAAAAACTTAATTTTTCCATTCGAAACTATTTTACAGAAACGCCTAAAAAAGAGACTGTATTCGATCCTTCTAATATATATTGTCAGTATAGAAAGTTTGTTTAAATTTACTTACATTGTTGAATAAATACGATAAGCTTTTCTAAATTATTTATATGGCTACCATTTTGTGTGTACGTGTGTAGGCCTAGGCGTGTGTCTGTGTATGTTTCACCTACAACCCCTCCTCTCCGCCTAATTACAAAAAAAAATATTTTGAACCCGTAAACAGAATTGCACCAAACTCGGCACACTTGTAGTACTTAGTAAACACCCAAATTTTATAACTTTCGACCACCCCGAGTTCTTAAGTATTTTAAAAATGGCGGTCATTATATATTTAAGGAAAGATAGCATTTCTTGGCAGCTATTAACCATATTTAACCAAATTTTGAATTTTGACACAGCATCGCGTAAGCATTTAATTTAGAGAGGTATATTATTATTGGTCAGCCATTATGGAAGTTAGCAATATATAAAAAAGATTAAATTTTAAAGGTATACCTCAGAAACTACTTAACTGATTCCCACCAAATTTTTCATGTTAGTAAAACTATGTTAGGCCACGAACACATATGTGATTTAAATATACGAGGAATTTATTTGGGAACGGTGGTTACATAAATATTTCAGGTTAATTTGCTACATATACCATATCGTTCTAACAATTTCGACAAAACATGGTATGCTGGAACAATCTGTTACAAGCATCAAATACGCCAATACATAGTCTCTTTTATCAGGCATTTTCTACGACAGCGCCACATTAATATACGAATTTTGTGTCATCTCAGGAAACAATCAACCTAGTCCTAATGAAAATTTGGAAAGCAAGTAGTACTATGGCAGACTCTGTAAAGTGGAATTTTAAAGTAGGCCTAAGTCTTACACTTATTTTTATAATGGCAGCCATATAAACATTTTAGCTTGGTATGTTGCTTCTAAGAAATCAAAAAACAAATTTCAACATAGCATTGTAACCTGGCAGTATGAATTACAAAAATCAAATGTGGCTACACAGATCTATTTTGTCTGCCATTTTGTAGAACAGCGCTACATAAAAATTTCTTTTTATCTTATATGTCGGGAAACAATCAACTGATGCCCACCAAATTCAGGCGACAAGTTACAGTTTTGTAGTCCTTCTAAATTTAGATGATTTACGGAGTAAGTTTCATATTTCCAACTCAACAACTATGCATATATTTTGTTTGTATGCCATATGTACCAAATTAATTCAATCTAATTTTTATATTCTCAGTATCTGTGATTATCATCGAATGTGTTAATACTTACTCTTTTTGCTATAATTTAAGAAAGATAGAACCACGTGAGAAAAAAGAACATTTCTGGCATATACACCTAATTTTGCACACAAGTAGTGTCACAGTAGACCAAGCAATCTTACAGTTTTTAACAGGGGCATTCATTCTTTTTAATGATGGCAAATTAATTAATTTAGATGAGTATGAGATACATTTTTAAAATTTTAAAATTATGACGCGTGCCGCATTCTACTAAGTCATAAGTGCCGCTGCCATACCCCCACCATCTTAGTCGAGACACGTGGGAAGGCGGGTGGCGGCTAGAATATAGCCGACTCACCCTGAATGAGGCGTGGGAAGGCGGGCGTCGTCGGGAAGTATTACAGATGAGCCTAAAGTCAAGATATGAGAGAAAAGGCTGACGGTGACGAGCAGAATCGCCGCCCCCCCCCCCCCCCCACACGTTGTAAGTCAAGTGAGAAACAGCAGATAAGGTGGCTTGAGTTTCGCCGACGCACCTCTAAGAGAGATGCGTGGGAAGGGCTGATGGTGTTTGGCAGCATCGCCGCGGACCGCACCTCCTTTTTTTCACCCACCAACGAGTTAGACGGGTATGAAACGCTGACAGGGCCTGGAATTGGCGCCGAGACGCCTGAATAAGAAGATTAGGCGAGCGACGTTTGGCCAAATCACCGCACCCCCCTTCACGAGTCAGTCGTGTGATAAAATGGACACGCGGGGGAAAATGCATAGATAAGCTAGCAGATCGCCGACGAGAGATCTCCGGGGAATTAATACGTGTGGAAAACGCTGACGGCGTCGAAGGCGTCGCCCGAGAGGAGCGTTTAAGAGTCCCGACACGTGGAGGAAGTGGACAGTTGCAACCTGGCGCTGAAAGGCGGCGTTCGTGTGGTGAGCTCACCGAGTAGCACTACGCCGGGACGCGGTAGGTGGACAGTTGAAGTGCCGTGCAAAGGGGAGTCAGTGAGTCGTGTCGTGGAGTCGCCGAGGAGAGAACCCCGGAACAGTCAGTCGTGTAGAGCCATCGCGGAGGCCGAGCAGCAGCCCCGAAGGAGGACGCCAGCTGTATCCACCACGCCAAGGAGGCCCAGCCGAGAGTCCATAATGGGCCGTCCAGCTGTCCGGACCTCAACCTACCGCCGGAAAAACCCCAACAGGAAATACAGCTAAGTAACAGTGTTCACTGCTCAAGGAGGCTTTGAGTCCCCAAATTTGCCCTTAAGGCCCCCAACTTGCGGGTACCGTCTCGGAGTTTAGTATCTATGTCTGTATTTTTATTGCCAAATATAAACTTTTAAAATAGTCACTGAGAGACCAAGTTATTGTTCACCCCCTATTTGACTTCCAAAGCACCCATAGTCTGTGCCTGGTAAAGGTAACCCATACACTATGACCCTCCCTGTGTCTCACAGGGAGGCAAATAGTGTAAATTATTTTACCAAATTTTGTTTGTTGATACTAGCCAATAGAAGAATCAAATATACATTAGAGCCTCTTTTGCCCATATTTTAGTAAGATGCTACATGGTGGGAAAACTTAACATGTATGCCAATTTTCGGGAGCCAATGAACTAATTCCCACCAAATTTTGCACACGCAAGGCTATGTAAATTTGCATTATTTAATTGACTGACATACTTGTTTCCAAAATGATTGCTAATGTAAATTTTTCAGGTTAGCAGACTCTGTCAACCAAAACATTAGACTTGATTACAACCGAAGATGGTGATCCTAATCATATCCCTGCAATGCTGTTAATTGCATGGCTGCTTACTGTAGAGGAGTTCTGGGTTTGAGTCCCGGATGAAGCACATGAGTATTTTTAATTGTCTCACTAGTATTGCATTTGTTTCTGGTTCCATATTTACTGATATCTATGTCAACGATACGTCAAGGCCTACCTACATATAATATTTTAACTTAATCACATTTACTTATATATATAGCAAATTTGGATCATTATTTTAATACTAAACTACTGCAGTTTGTCATTGTTCTTTGTTTGTGAGATATTGTATTATTGTCTGTTTGAGTTTTCCTTTTTATTGTCGCATGGAGTCCTCTAAGATTGGGTTTTGTTATTTTTAACGTTGCAGTTCGTAACTTTTATGTTTTTTTTCTCGTGTTCATATATTTATAATTTTCGAACGCGCGTGTGTGGCGCGCGAATGTTAGAAATAGATATGTGTGTGCGCGCTCACACACCCACTCACACACACAGATATATGTATATATATAGACAACCTCTCACACACACACACTAGCTTTTACCCGCGACTTCGCTCGCGTGGTTATAGTAACAAACTTATAGGGATAAATAACGGTATTTGTTTGTAGACAGACACTGATCATAAATACAGAACAGAGCACTAACGATGTCATTTTTTGGTGATATAATCGCTCTTTTACATAGCCACTAGTCGTTATTTATATTTCTTTGTATATCTGGATAAACGCTAGCAAACAGTTCCGTATCACTCTGCACCATATTACTGAAATCCCTCGTTAGTGCCACACTGACCTCGGCAACTGTTTCTAACCGCCCATCTCCAATTTTTTATAGTGTATCAGCATAATGTCCTTTATCAAAGTCATTGTAGAAGTGCACTCTCATATTTGCCGTCAAGCTTAATTTCTTGACATTTGCCCATAAGCTTGACGACTTGAGACAGGCTTTGACTTCATCTGCAGGTGTGCCCCTCTAAATCACCGATAGAATTTGGCGGAAGTCGCCAGCCAGTAATACAATTATTTCTCCCACAATGTCTGTAATGTCTCGTATAACCTGTAGAGTCCGGTTTAGGGCCTCTATCGCTTTTTTGTGTGATATTGTGCTTTCTTCTCACATTAACAACTTACATTAACGCAGCATTCTACCCCGAGCGCTATTTTTACTAAAGTCTTGAAAGACTTGATTTTCGTTTGCGAGGCATTATTTATTTAACAGATTATGAAAAACTTAACAACAAAAAAAAAACAGTCGTAAAAGTAAACAAAAACCAATACCAAACCAACAAATCCAATTCAAAGTGCAAATCAGTACCAAAGGTCAATCCAGTCTAATAAATTAAACAATATACGAATAATTCTAAATAACAAAATCAAAACGAAAATCTAATCAAAGGAAACCAAAAGCAAATGCAGAAAATTGAAACCATTAGAACGCCATCTATTGTAAATTTTTAAAACTACAATTGGCATGTCGTTTAACATAGAATGATTAAAGGAAATTGCATATTCAATACATTTTTTGAGATATTTTCTTGCTATAAAAAGTATCCAATATCACCTTTCAGCCCTCAAACTATTTCTGTGCAAGAAATTACGTAGATCTGTTGTTCGGTTGCAACGTTGCATTGTTGATGTTGCTTAGTTTCGACGTTGCATTGTTTGCGTTGCATTGTTATTCCGTTGTTTACTTTTTTATTTTCCAATAAGAATTTCCCCGAGGGAATGAGATATTTTCTCGGGATAAAAACTAGCCTATGTCACTTCCCGGTCCTCCAACTATCTCTGTGAAAAAAATCACGTCGATCCGTTACCCGGATACGACGTGAAAGAAGGACAAACAAACAAACAAACCCACTTTCGCATTTATAATATTAGTATGGATATTTGCGAGTATAAAAGAATACCCCAATTTTGAATGTCTATAATATCAAAACTAAACAACCTACAACCTTAATTGACCAATAAAATGAATCGTGGAACCGTGAAGTTTGTTTACCATACATTCATAAATGTTCAATGTGACCACCACGAGCAGCCCGAACGACATCTACGAGATCATCAAACTCGTTCCACAGCCAGTGATGAACATCCTGGTCACCAACTGCTCCTCGACCAATCCAGCGTTGTGGCAACGTCTCGTTCAGGTATCCGCGAACAGCTAGGTGCCAATGGAGTGGTGCACCATAAAGGAATCATCAGACCATACCCTTCACATTGACGTGTCGAGCGCAAGCTCGCTACCGCCTCACCACCTCGAACCGAGAGTTACGAACGCCATCCAAACCGTAACATCGGACATGCTGCCAAGAGAGTAGAACGAGTTTGATTATCGCGTAGATGTCGTTCGGGCCACTCATGGTGGCCATATTTAACATTTATGGTAAACAAATTTCATGGTTCCACGGTTAATTTTATTGTTCAATCAAGGTTGTAGGTTCTTTGGTTTTGATATGATAGACCTTCAAAGTTGGGGTATCCTTTTATACTCAATCTGTATATGCTGTGTTTTCACATTATTCTTATCGTCTTTCTGCGCCTTCTGAAATAGGGTTTAAAGTATGAAGTTTCTCTGTGTTTATTGGTTATGGTTAAGTATTTTTTATATATTTTCTTATAGTCTGGCTAGGCAACACTTTTTCCTCCTAAATTGTGTTCACTGTGCCTGTTAACTATAAATTTCCTTGTTAAGTTTGTCGCCTTCCGATCGTTAATTTACGTTTAATTGACTGCTCTGATCTTTCATGACTATGGTTTCCACAAATTTTCGTTCATTTAATGAGATTTCTTTTTTTTTACTTTAGTTTATTCTCGGGGAAGTAGGCATCCTATTTAAGGTGTTGACGTCTCCAGAGTCATGCCGGTAGTGAAGTTGAGATGGAAGGCAACTGGTTGAGTTTCCAGTGGTAAGAGGGAGGGGACAGGCTGTAAAAATGCAAGTTTTTTGGGATAGGGCGCCACACCAGATGTAACACTGCTGGGGCGGAAGAGCACGAGATCTTTCAAGGCGTCTGGGTACTGCGTGGCGCATGGGGATAGTTTGCTATGTATTTTTTAGGAGTTTGGGGGGGNGGGTGGACATAAGAGTTTTTTTTATACATCACGATATTATGGCAAGGAATCCTCATGCACAATAAATTAAAATGTAGTTATTGGTACGTAGCTCATAAAGTAAGAAATACCACATGAACAATAAATGTTTGCAACAAACTGTTCAAAAAAGAACAGAACAAATTAAACTACATTGAAACAGGTCCAAAAGCCGCTTTTCTTGATTTAGACCTAGACACAAAAGTGTGTAGTCAGTTTGTCATGAGGGGAACTCGAAGACATCTTAGTTTTAAGAGCTACATCAAATTGCCTTCACTGTTAAATGAAGTTACCTCTCACGGCTAGTCACTGCCTAGCTAGGTATTTCAATGAACTTATAACAATAAGCAAATATTCAGAAGTAATTTTCTGCCGAGCTGCCATGTGTGTTGAGAATAGTTTCTCTATGGATGCTTTCATTTGCTGAAAACTTCTAACAGCTTAGCTATGCAATAAAAACTTTTCGTGGATTGTAAATTTATAAATTGCTTTTTTCCAGTTTCTAAAATATTTCAGTGTAAATGCTTCGTCTTATTTAGTTGATAGATTGTTTTCTGGGCACAATAGAGCATATTAATGGCAAAAGAAACAACAACACCATCAACACCGTTGATTATATGCAGCCATTTGCAGTTAGATACCAACTTGTTTGAAATGTAAGGAATTTAAGATCTTGGACCGGAAATCCATTACGCAAAATTTGAGGTTGGTTGTAATCAAGAGAAACGTTCACCTGAGATCCGCGAGTCAAATATTCTTCTTTTAGATGTTCACCCTTCGATTGGCACCAGCTTGATGAAGAAGAACAACAACCGGAACCAGTAGTACCAAAGTCACAAAGTGGCAGTTGAAATCTGTTGTGCATTGAAATTTCGTATCATTACTGACGCCCTGAAACTCGGCTACAATCATAAATTTTACTAACGTAAAATAGAACTCGACTTTATCTACGAATGAAGCAATTTTTGAATACACACATGAGATTGAAGGAAAATAGGTTGGTTGTTTACGTAAATCATCTGTACTTCGTTTCATGTTGGATTATTTATTGTGTCATGCATTTGTCCATTTGCTAACTGGTACAACTATAGTTTAAAAATGTTCATGTGCTCAAAATTAAAATTATTGGGGGGGGGGGAGGCTCCTACTACCCCCCTCCCCTTTTCTCCTTTAACGACGCCCGTGATGTGCCTCTCGGTAAATTAGAGGGTCTGAGCTTCCTCTTGACACTTATAACTGAAAAAAAGGGAAGAGGGGGGAGGTGGCAAAATACTAGGGTCTTCTGAAGTCTGCGCTCATGGGAGCAGGGAAAAATAACGAAACGACTATGCAGCGGACATACACTCGATGGGTTTGATTTAATCACGTAACTATATACGGGCACAATTTTATAGGCCATTCCCGGTTTCTTCACACTTTTTTAATCTGATCTCTTTCAAAATTCACTATAAAAATGACGTATTTGGTTATTTCCTACACACGCCATGTATCACAGGCATGTTATACTTCATATAATGTAATAATACGTGATTTTCTGATTAATTAAACCTTTGGCTTTTATTTTGTCATATAAATTATAATATATAATTAATATGAATAAAAACAGTGAGATTAAACGGTGGGTTTGTAAATGCTAGTAATTAATACTGCTTATGCAAAATATTATAACATTGAGTGCGCACGAATGCGGTGTGTTGTCCCTTTGGTGTAATTTTCGGGACTTTGTTTGCATGAGGCGGAAGAATATCCTGGAAGTAGAATATTAGCAGGGCTTCAGAAAAGTTGGAAGTAACCGTGAATGGAGTATAATTTAAAAGTGATACTCAGGTATGATATTAAGGTCACGTGGTAGTGGAAAATGTGCTGGGGCTTGTGGTCTGTGGTGTTTGCCGGTCGCCTGGCCTCCGCCTCCTGCCGCGTCACCAAGCGTTGCTCAGTGCGCTGCGCCCGGTGTTCCGTTTCAGCTTCCCGTGCGTGCGGTCGCGCGTCAGGTTTGTGTTCAATAATGAGCGAGGAGGTGCGACGACAAACTACTTACATAAATATTACAATGGCATTGGCATTAAACTATAAAGCTAATAAAAAAAGCAATTGAAGTATCTTATGTGAGCACATAAGAATATTTAATGTGGACACATTTGGCAATCCCAGTTATTTCCATTAAATTATTTTATGAAATCAAAACATTTTGCAGCGTTTACGTGCACTTCTTTAGTTTCACTTCATTAGCAAACTCGGTGTTATTTTCACAATATTTCGAGAAAAATATCACAGAATATTTTTACATTCAAATGAGTATATTGCCCTTAGGAATTCACGTTGGAGGTTAAGTCACACATAAGTCTTGTTTAAAACTTTTTTTCGGTGTTGAACATCCTTACTTAAAATTTGTAGATCTAATTCAGTAATCATACTTAATGAACGTATGCTACTTGTAGTAATTTTGGTGTACATTTTTCAATAGCACTGTTAAAAATAAACACAATAATTATATTTCGTACTTACATATATATATTTTTTAATCGCAGATTAGGCATTGACGCTTAATATGCTTAGATTGGTCTCATGCTGTAAGTGTATCCCTCACAGGTTTATGCGGAATATTGGCACCGGAAAGATGATCAGAGTCCATGGAGTGTGAAGAACACACTGAGAAATATATCTCTATGTGATGTGATGGATACACCAGAGGAGCTGTGGGCTAGAATGTACGCGATGGTTAGGGATCAACTACCGAGGCAGTGCCCATGGCCAAAGGTAAATACATGTTTTTATATGAAAGAACTCTAATGTGTATGTGTCTGTGGATAGTATAACGTGTCTGAGCATCTTTTTGCTAATATTTGTGATAAACAGAGTCATTTATTGACTCTTATTATTACTCATTTTATACTATTTTCTATATCCTTGTCTCTGTTTATGTATTGGACAATTCAACCAAGTTAGGTACTTCAACTTTATATTAAATAAGCTTGCTATATACTGGAAATAACGAAAATACAAATATGCTCTTCTTTTTGCCAGCCATCTGTCATTGCACCCTCTGTCGTCACTGAACCTGAGTCTTGCAAATCACCGATCGGTTGTGACTAAGTTTCCTTCAGCTTTATGTTGGATATATTTTCAAAGGTTCGAACAGTCTGTTACAACGAAGAGGTGGCGATGGGAAAGCTCATGCTCTGTGATCGGTGACCACTGTTTTAATCTTTGGTAATGATCTAACCCTTCGGCCTATAACTGGATAACTTACCCCATTAATGAGAGATGAAAATTTCCATAAAATTGTTGCGAAAAGTTTGTGAAAATATGCTTTGTTTCTGGCGCTCTTTCATTCAATCTCCGTAGCTGCTATCTTTAAATTAGTTGATTATTAATGAATTACTTTATGAAAAAGAAAATATTCAGAAGTAATCAAAAATGCAAATTAACTTATTATTTCTTCCATAAGTCTACATTTATTAATCCTGTGTTTACTTTATTTCAAATAGAAGAAAAAAAAATTATTATTATTACAACTTTAAACATTATTTCTTAATATCTTATTCCGGTAATTGAAAAAATGTTATTAAAAAGAACTATTTACATCGGAGTTGACGGAAATACAAAGTTCGTTGACACTCAGTTAAAGAACTTCAGTTCTATCTCCGGTGAAGCAAGAGTAAAATCTGCATAAAAATGGTTTTTTGTTTAACGGTAATAATTAATTAATTAATTTTTCATTCCGTGGATCTCTTCGTGGAAGGATTTAGACCACGTCAAATACATAACACATATGAGCGGATGAATTACACATTGATTGTTTACAATACAAATGGTATACGAATGGTTTTGAATAATTTTTTGGTTCCAATGAGCCCTAGATATACCTTATTTAACAATCGAACAACTTTTCACTTAATACATTAAAAATATGTTACTTACACTTTTAAGTAAGCGTAGGAAATTCAAAAAACTGACACTGAACTAATCTAGCTTTTGTAAGAAATTAAAGGAAATTCAGATATCTGACCTAATGATATCTGCTAACATATAAAAATGTTAAAATGACACTGAGTTAATACAATTTGGTCAGAAACATATGACATTCAGATATGTGCCCTTAAAATGTTTGTAAATAAGTCATGTTTTCAAATTGATCCTACTTTTAAACAGAATGACAAACCATTTAAATGGTATACATTGATAAGACGTTAGTAACAAAATTAATTATACTTCAGAGTTCACAAAGGCAAGTGTATGTATATTTAATACTACTCGCTCAACAGAAAGACGAAAAAATATCGTATTCAAACATTTTTTTCTAGAGTTCTTACAGGATATCTCTAGCGGGTCTGTAATTTAAGTTTTTTTAAGCGTGTTAGGAATTAGAACATCTTTTACAATTTCGTTTTCAAAACTACAGTTATGTATTTTATATTTGTTACAGTGACTTTGGGAAATTGTTGAAAAGCATAGAACCTACATAGAGATAACTACTATTTGTATTTGATATCTTTCTGTATTTTATTTATGATTGTTCAGTTTCCGATAAGTCCCCATATTTGCCCAACTTTTGTCATAATGGAGCGGAAATATTACAAGCAAATATTTATCAGTGTAGCTGGATCGACGGAGTCCTTCTAAATATGAAGAAAGCAGATGCTAGATTTTTTTATGAACTTATTATTATGTTCTGTCCATTTAAGGTTTCTGTCTATGTTCAACACA
Organism: Clitarchus hookeri; assembly: GCA_002778355.1. NCBI lineage: Eukaryota > Metazoa > Arthropoda > Insecta > Phasmatodea > Phasmatidae > Clitarchus > Clitarchus hookeri. The sequence continues at coordinate 290,063 of NQII01001400.1, forward strand.
AGGAAAGTTAATGCTGTCGTATTTATTGCTTTGCCTCCTTTTTTTGTTGGATTTGGTAAGTGAATTTGGTTTTGGAAGCGTTTCACATTAGTTTATTGACAAGTAACCAGTTTTTCGGATTAACAACTGTTTATTTTAAGTAAGAATTTAGATACTGTTTCATTCACATCCCACATTAGTTCTATTGTATGATCAGCAAATAGGATATCACCTCCTTTTCTTGTAGTAAGTGAAACGTCACTTATGTGCAATTAATCATACTTATTACTTTAAAATTATTTTCATTAATGTAATTGTTAGGAAAAAGTCGAGTTGCCGTATTTTCTTAATTTCAACATAATTTTAAATAAAATAATATTTAATACAAATAAAATTAACTTTTTTAACTTATTAATAGCATTTAAAATTTTAAATACATACATGACTGTGTATATGTTCCATTATTAAATTTTATTTGTATCTTATATTTAAACAAACTGATGTTAATATGTTAATAACTAATTTATATTATTATCAGTAAATATTTTCTCATCATTCCATTTCTGCACTGTTTAGAAATTTATGAATATTTATCACTTGTAATTATGTGAAGCTATATTTTTTTAATTACTTCTGCTAATTTTGCATTTTTATTTAAATAACTTTAATAAATTTTGCTATGTAACCCTAATTATATTTCTTTCAATGTAATTACTTAATTATATATATGACCAAACACTCCTACAGATTTAATAATTTCATAATAAGGTGTATATTTATTTGTTTATTCTTATGATGTAGCTATGCATATTTTGGAATTTATTATGAACACGGTTTGAAAACCATCTAAAAACGAATTGTTCTGCAGTATTTTCAACTTTAAGTATAATGCTATTTATATAAGACCAGTTCGTTAATATACGATAATTTTAAATATCTTAATAATTACATTATTTTAATATGTACACCACATTTATATAAATTATATTTTTATAGCTTGTAAAATTTTACGAAACTCTGTACCCTTAAAGTGCCCTTTAAAGACAACCGAATTTTCTAAGTAGGCATATTAAGGATATCAAATATCTCATTTTGGGTTTCGATTTCACAGAATTTTGGACTGATGTGCTATAATTCAGGACTCGTAAAAAATACTTGAAAATAAATGGTTCGTTTGCAGACGATAACGTGAGCATTAAATGTACGAATTAGTAGCACACTTAGTTCACCATTTTGGAAGAAATTACCACCTGAATAATTAAGTTCATATAATTTATAACGGAAAATATTCGGTGAAATATCACGAAGCTTGACATTTTTACTATGTTACAGATTTATTTACTGAATTATAATAACTTGAGAATTTATTTTCAAAGAGAGGCATTTAAATACCTTTTATAGTATTTTGGATGTATCTGACCGATTCAATAAAACTTTCTGTTGACAGAACTATTGATGAACACGTCAAATTTACATTACTATAGGGTCTATCGATATGGAATTACCCGAGTTGTGATATAAGTCTAAAACAATAATTTTTTGTGGCAGTAGTAGCAGAACCATTTAAATTGGCGTATGACTGAATATATTATTATGTGAATTTAATGCTCACCTAAGGGAATTCAGCACACCAAAACTGAACAAAGTAATTTTATATATATTAGATAAACAGCGTGTAACATTACAAGATAACACCGCAGTTTTGAAAACAAGAAGGCGATTTATAAATATTTTAGATGGCTTTCCATATTACTGTTTGTATGTAAACTTCGATGGGAATTGGTTGAGAATTTATTGAATATTAAATATAAGTTTATATTTAAATGTGGCATATTTTAACATGGCTCACTAAAGAAGATATCACTTTGTATATTCAATACACACAAAGAAATTCAGCATGCCAATTTGTATGTAGATCGGAGTAGTTGCTTCATAGGTGTAATATGTGACATGAATTGTAAAGAGAAAGTCATTTACGAAAGATAACTTACCCATTAAAAGTTATCTAATACATGCTGTCATTAACTGTACTTTCAGAATGTTAATTTATTAATCTTCGTTTCGATGGTTAAATATAAAAAAAAATTTCAAAATGGCAAACATTACATACGAACAAATGTATTTAACACTTATTTATACATATATATCATACGAAGTTTCGTATTAGTACTGTTAGTTAAAATTATATGGCATTATATTGTAAACATATTTATATGACCACTATTTTGAAAATAAGTGCTCTAAATACAAAAACCATATAACTTTAATGTGGTTTACCATAACGAATTTGGATGTAATCAACCGAGTGGTTTCCGAGACGTAACTTAAGAACTTTATTATTTAGCTATCGATGTCATCGAATATGGCGTCAGAAGATTGTTTTCAGTAGTAAAACACATGATGCAGTGATGCGATGTGGTACCATCTCTTAAGATATCTTGGTATTTATGAGTTATTTAAAAATTGGAGTTCTCTAATATTTAAAACACAGTATGTTGTTAAAAGCTTTCTATGATGATGTATTGATGATATTTTTTGTTAGTGATATCGTTGTATTATCCAGATAATGCCTGCTGCCCTGTACAATTTTTACAGTTTATTTGTATTTCATTAACAATTTTTCAGATGTAGAAATTTCAAGTTCTTCAATATTTACGTATTTGAGAGTTGCCTCGAATCACTACCATTCTAAGTAGACAGATAGTAACTTATTTCCAAATTGAAATTTTACAATAAGCAATTCGTAAGCAACTACACATAAGAATGTTATGTTCTCTCAGATATATGCTACAGGTTTCATAATTTCTGAACCACGCATGTTAGAAAACCTAAATGTGGTGTTGTTTCCATAAATCAATTAATAAAACTATACCTACAAAACAGTTTGAACAGTTATGACTAACATTGAAACTCTGAGATTACTACTAGCTAATATTCAACACGGCAATTCAAAATCACCGTATATTTGGATAACATCCTTTCAGTTTTCTTAGTAAACCTGTCACAAACAGAAAAGCCTTTTGATATGATGCTGCTTTGGTTAAGTCTCGTACATGTTAAAACACTTTTGGACATTAAAATAAGTTCAGCAGTCTCTCAGGTCTGTTGTTCAAGGAGGCAACCAGGAAATAAATATTTTAATTATCATGAAACCGATAAATATATATATTTTTTTAATTTTAGATTAAAATGTTTTTTTTTTCTGCCGCATGTGTCAAAACTATGTGATTGTTTTATATTTCAGGGGGCAAAACTGAGACTCAAAGTTGATATTTTGGAAGACAAATTTCCGCCCAAAATGCCTGGAAAGGAATTCCGCATATGTCTAGTTTTCTACGAACACTTGCCTCAAAATCAAGCCGACTATGGGCCTGAAAAGAAGCTGCTGGAATTGAGAGGTTATGTCAAGTTGGAAGGTGAAGCATAGATTTCTTTACCCGAAAAATGCCGAATTGGGATGAATAATTAGAATCTACTACAAAATTATAAGAACTGTAGAAAATAAATTTTTGCAACATCGAAAAGATATATTTTATTGCATTCATATTCGCAATCATTGTACACTTCCTTCGGTTACATTTATTTAACTCAAAGTAAGATAATTCTTCCTTGTGTCAAATGTGGCAATTTGAATATTTTGTGAATAATACATCACCCAGAATATTTGGAGAGACAGCGTGTTCCTGATCGTATGTTTACAAACTTTGTGAGGTGCTTACTCTTGAATAATAAGACAGGGGACTTATCACAACTCACAGCTTAAGGTGACTGCTTGTCGGGATTATGCACACCAAAAGCAAAATGTTGTGTAATGGACGGCGTGTGTGGAAGTTTACTTTGAATATTGGGTACAGCAAATACTAAGCTATATGGCAACCAATACCTGTTGCAGAATTATTTGCAAAGTTTATTTGTTGACTGCGGTAGTCCGCAATGGTACATTTAAGTTATTACTTTGTTTAATTTTAGTAAACTTTATTCGGCCAAGACAAAATGTGCCTCGCCAATAAAACTGAGTATCAAGCGTTAACTGTTACCAGCTCCGAGACGATTTTTTTTTGAGAATTCTAATAACACTTCTAACAAAATTTATAATATAATGTGAAATACGTAAATTGTAAATACGAAAATTGTGTCGAGACAACAAATGTTACCACCTGCCTATCAGCTTCTTCGTCACATTTGCATATCACACTTCTGATTACTTCACCTGCTTCCTTCTTCCTCGAAACTGTCATATTTTACTCTATGGACGCGACCGAATCCGAATCACAGCTGACTGGCTGTGACCTGTTTTTTTTGGGATGAGTAGTAACATAGCTACGCCGTCACTACGGAAGCGAGCATTAAGAAAGGGGCAGGTAGTGGTACCAACCACTTCCCTCCACAGCCTAGAAATCTCCTGGACTCCCTAATATGCATCTCATTATAGACCATTCCCGGTTAATTCAACATTTCTAAAGTCCTTCTGAAGTTCTATTCACAGGATATTCCTACGACTAACGCAATACACAATTGAACCAAGTCTAGAAAATTACACCAAAGGGACAACACACCGCATTCATGCATGCTCAGTGTAATAATGTTTTGCATAAGACTGATTTATTCCTAGGTAATACCAACATTCATATTTTCTCACTGTTTTCATTCATATTTATTGTATACGAAATATTAGATCTACTGGGAAAATTTTAATAAATGTCCAGTAGAACTTCAAATAAGAAACTTTGATGTTCTTTGATGTTAACACAAATATGAAATTTGGCGATGCATTGCGTATTAAATAAACAACCAACCACGTCATACATGGTGTGATTTTTCAAAGGTTTAATTCAACAAGTGTGAAGAAACTGCGAATGGACTATATCTCTCCATATTGCGTAATCTCTTTATGTTCTAGTCTCCTGCAATGTATCTCACCCAAGCTGCAGGCGCCCGGCAAGGACCCGTGGAGGGGAAGGGGGTTAATATCACAGGCTCGCAGCACTACACCCTGATAAAGTCTTTCTGTGACGAAGAGAATTCATACCTTCATGGGGCCGTATTTGCTGAGCGGTAAGCCTGCTCGCTTCCCACCAAGGCGAACCGGGTCCAATCCCCAGTCGGGTCACTGGATTTTGCATGTGGGAATCGTGCCGGACGATGCTGTTGGTCAGCGGGTTTTCTCGGGGATCTGCCGTTTACCCCGCCCCTTCATTTTGGCGCCGCTCCATACTCACCTCAATCACTCTGAACGGCTCTCAAGACCTCGCTGTTAGTAGCCACCTAAATCTCTTCACTCACTCACTCATAGCTTCATATCGTTCGCAGAGCGAAAGTCGGTCGATGTGAACAATCTTATACAACCTTACAGGCAGAAACACATTATTGCTTTTTCTAAAATCATTTTATCGGGTAAAGACATTCTCAAAACATCTGGAGATTAGGACACTATCACTTCCATCGATGTAGCCTATACATACAAACTATTTTACCTTTTTCCAAAACCTCGGACGACTACAGCAATATCATGTCTCTACACAGTAAAAACTATTTGTACGTTTTACAGACAACAATTAGTTGGATACAAGTTGCCAAATTTTTTCTGTAACAATGCAAATAAAAAACTGTATCTTTACAGCACATCGTTTCATGAAGTGCACGAAGTTGTTATGTATTCCCATACTTATAATCATTTTCAAGTCTACATTACCTGCTTGTTAAAATTTGGTTCTTTTTTTACAAATTATTCAATGAAAATCTTTAAAATGTGCTGTTCTTCACTTGTGATGCAACAAAAAAAAACTTGGCAACTAGTTTCCAAAGAATTTATTTCTATAACACAAACATTATTTTGTGCATCCTATAATTGTTGAATGTAATTTGCCACCTAGCAAAGTTATGTGCAAAGACCAAACTTAGACAGAGATACATATCTCCTTGCCATATGTCGGGGTAGCGGCATCTCATTCCATCGGCCATCTGAACCAAAGATGTCAAAAGGGCTAGAGAGCGCGTGCGAGCTGTACAAAACCACTCCGCGTGTCCCAACTCTGGACTTCGTTTTTGCCAGTAGCACCATCAGAAGCAACACGGATAGGATTTCTGGTTGGAACACCTGTTTATGTAAGTGGTTTGAGATGTTCATACACTTCGTCTGACTTAGTTTGAAACCAGGGAATATATAATTAAATCAGTCAAATATTTTATTCACATGAAAAGGTGGAACGTTTGAAAATTCAAATATAAACAAACACGTTCACCACTGCTGATCATGTGATTTTGACATTTTAATTTGCAATGAGTGATTCTATGTTGTGGTGATATATATGCAGAAGACAAAAATCTGTCTATCTCATCAACTTTAATCTATGATCTGAAAAAAAATTTGTTTGTTTATGTAAAATAATTATTGTAGGAATATCATTTGCTTACATTCAATTAAAAAATGTTAATTATATCACTCGTATTCTTTATATTAACATACAAGAAGCATATATTGAAACAGTAAATATGCCATAGACAGCCAAGGTTTTGTATATAAGAATATATTCCATTTTGTACACGACAAGGAACAAGAAGAAAGAAAAATACCAAAATATACAGTAAAGTGGAAGCAACACGCAAAACTGAGCGTAACAATTTAACATTAATTTCCTGCAAGAAAATACATGCGGTAATTAATTTTACTGGGTTTTTACCCACATAGATATCTTGAAGCAATATATATATACACAATGGAAAGAATGAGGGGAGAGAAAGGTGGGCATAAAACACACTACATTTAAAACAATTCATTTCACTTGATTGTTTCTCTAATGTAAAAATTATGAAATGCATATAAATAATTACATTTATAACTTTACTGGACATTTCTTACAATTACCTTTTTTGAAAGGAAGAAGGTTCAATTCTTCATTGTATTTGGTTATTTCCCTTTTCTTAGACGTGGACTACTACATGCAAGTATCAAATGGAAGTACCATTGTTGAATGTCCTTGAATTATCTTACACGTTTACGTCTGTTGAGAGAATTACAAATTATAAGATCAAATTTTTATATAGGTAAGAAATATGAGAAAATATATTTTTNTTACGTCTGTTGAGAGAATTACAAATTATAAGATCAAATTTTTATATAGGTAAGAAATATGAGAAAATATATTTTTTATCAAATTTTGAACTAGCATAGTACAATGTTATATGCCGAACTGAATAGTCACCCAATTTTTTTATGTATATATTTGAGCTAAGAGTCATTTTTCAAACGTGACAAGCTGGGAAATTTGATAAATCGCTCGATTCGATGCTCAGTTAAATGAAAAAGTATTAGGAATAACATTTTTGTGAAAACCATTTTTATATCATTTGGGCATGATAATATATACCAATGTCTTGTTAGCATTACTAGTTTCTACATGCATAGTTGAAAATTTTTATATCTCTTAAAGATAATTTTTCATTTAAGTTTAAAAATTACAGGAATCTCATGAGACTGTATGTATCAGGAACGATTGGTATCACGACAGCAGTAGCCCCCCTCCAGCTAGAATCCCAATTTTATAAGTTAAATAGCACAAAATAATAAAAATTATTATAATTTGAAAGCTATATTTTAATATTTAAAACTTTCTAATTTGAAAACACATTTTAATTCGTACTGATTACCGACAATTCGTTTAAAAGGGATATAAGGGTTAAATGCAAGGTCCATGAATTGAAAAATATTAATCCTATCTTTGCATTCGATAAAGTTGGTGCCCGGAACGGAACATAAATTATCTAACTGCGTAAGTTGCTGAAATGTCTCCTTCGCAGAAAATTGTATTCCACCGCGCAGACCTATCTATCAAAGTCGCGATCCAACAGCGGAGGCCACAAGGTAATCGCAATGCAGCTTTATTACTTAAGGCTCCCGCCTACATGGAGCTGTTTCCCCGTTTGAGGCTGAGAGGAGCAGGAGCTATAAGGGCGCATATGGGTAAGTCATCGCCATTTACAGCAAGGCTCCAACTGTCGTGCAGTGTTATCATCGTACTGCGTGTACCTATAGGACTTTCAGCGGCCACCCTATTATTTTGTTAGTGGAAAGTGTGTAGGAATGTTCAAGGCAGGGTCCTTCATTTACTTTATATCTGACGCGTATATTTTGAGACACGACGCTTTGAAAAATACTTTCTTTTCCATTTTGTAATGTTGATGACGTCTTGAGGGCACTCAAAGCCCTCGTCTGAAGTGTGCGTACTTCTGGAAAACAAGCACATTGGAGGCACGTTAATAGTTTCACAGAAAAAAATGAATTTCTAACACACTGTAACGCATTTCAAGCACCATGTTGGCGAGAGCCATAAACTTTCGCTGTGATTCATGTGAACATGTTTTTCAGAAGCATACGACCGAACATAAGATTGCTGTTGAGGCTGTATATCTGTTTAAAAATTACGTAGGCTGTTTACAGATAACTGGGCACTTTTGAAGTCAGCATTTGAAAAAGGTCAATTCACCTATAAGCATATATTTTAACGGGCATACTGGATACCATGAGCCCAGTAAAGTTTAAAACGGCGTAAGGAAAGTATCCGTGCCTTAACGTTGAATTGAGTGTTAGGTAAACATTTGTGAATACTGAAATGATTGCTTTTGCTTTATATTTTTTTAATGCATATAAGTCTAAGAATTAGCACGTTTTTTAAATATTGAATGTTATTTATTTTACGCAAGACGGAAGAATATACAACGTGCATACATGTAGACCATAATAAGGGATTTCGAACGTGCTCAGTTTACCGTGAACAGCACATAAGCATTATTATTTTATGACAATAATTCCAAGAAAATTCTTCCCATAGGAATTCTTATTTCTAATTTTCTATGAGAAAAGCGAGTAAAATCAAATGACTGATCAACTTTTCACTGATATCATGTGTTTTGGTTTTATATTTTATTATTAAATACAAATTATTGCAGTTTATCGAAATTAACTTTGGCATGTGCACACAGACCCGACCAGACACCATTGGTCTTGTAATTAATCTTCTTCAGCAGAAATGTCCAGTTTCCTTTCGCATAATAATTGTGCTCTTATAATTTATGACGAGATTCAGGATGTAAATTTTGCATCCGATAGAAAATTTTTCTTTTCTTCCACTTGAACGATTAATTGCATGAAATATCAAGAACTTTTACACTTCCATTGAAGGTGTGTGTAAATATTGTCACTATATCCGAATTATTGAGAAATGATAACAGGAAATATCTAAGAGAGAGTACGCACCGAGATTGAAGCTGATATATAAAAAAAAATCATACATATATGTCCCACATGCAAATTAATTTTTACATTGATTCTCTGTTCTGAATTCTGGTCGTGGGTTGTAGAGTATTACCTATATTAAAAAATATATATATATATATATATATATATATATATATATAAACGTAACGCATTCCAGCGATTGAAAAGCGAAGCTTGGTGACCCGAGTGTGAGACCACATCGACCTCGGCTATAGAGCTCTCCCGCCATACAAAAGAACTGTTTCGTCGTGACTGGAGCGGAAGGCTTCGCGTGACGAGGCCAGACGCACGGCTAGCACGAGACGAAGCAAACACGATCAGTGCCTCGTGTATCGTGTTCGGGACACGCATTCAGTCTTGCCTCGCACCGTTTCACGGGCTCACAGGCCGCGCAGCCATCATGGAACGCCTTCCCCAGCGGGGAGAAAGACAAAAGTAGTGCCACCCTGGCCATAAAATAACATAAGAAAACGTCGGCTCGTAACAGCACTGGCCCTGCAGCTGCAAGGACGACCCGTCGTTTCCAAACGGGAACCTCCACAGTCTTCTGAAACAATTAAATGTGACCTGAAACCTCGAGAGAACCACATTTCAAGAAACTTCTTCTTTTCATCTGCTTACAGAATGATCGTGCGNTCCAAACGGGAACCTCCACAGTCTTCTGAAACAATTAAATGTGACCTGAAACCTCGAGAGAACCACATTTCAAGAAACTTCTTCTTTTCATCTGCTTACAGAATGATCGTGCGTACTAAAAACGGCGTCATTTTAATTATACAAACTTTTTTTTTATCGGCCATCTAGGGACCACGCTATTTCAACTCTCCTTTTCCTTTCCCTGGCGCCTGGGCTTTAACTTTCACCCAGTATTCCCACATTAGTATCCTATGCTGTTCCTTCCTCGCTTCAGTTTATTTTTTGCCAGTTTTTAGTTTCGGATTTTCTTGGAAACCACGNGTATCCTATGCTGTTCCTTCCTCGCTTCAGTTTATTTTTTGCCAGTTTTTAGTTTCGGATTTTCTTGGAAACCACGGTGTTCTTGGAGTTTCTTCTTGAGCGGAATACGTTTCTGGATATCCTCCTGTGTTATCCCCACTTCTTGCAACTCTCTTTGCTATTGTTTTTGAAACTATTTTTCGATTGCATTGCAAAATTTTCAAAGTGTCACATCTCAACAAAAAAAAAAACNTGCTATTGTTTTTGAAACTATTTTTCGATTGCATTGCAAAATTTTCAAAGTGTCACATCTCAACAAAAAAAAAAAAACCTTTACAATAATCCGTAAGTGGCAAAGTAGTAAAGCAGGACGTATTTATGTAAAGGAACTAGTTNAAAAAAAAAAACCTTTACAATAATCCGTAAGTGGCAAAGTAGTAAAGCAGGACGTATTTATGTAAAGGAACTAGTTAAATGTACATTTTCACAAGTCGACATCCTAATCATGTGTTTTAACTCGTACACTGCACATCGGCCGTTCTACTTTGCAGCTGATGATAGTATGTTAAAAATATTTAAATTAATTTGACTGAGTGTCTTCACGCTAATTTAGGGTGTCCAAGTCTTTCTTGTGGCTTTCGAGATTTTTTACGTATACGTACATGACGACAATCAAGAAGTTCTTCATGATATAAAAACTATTTTTTTATAGAATTTATTAAAATGATTATTTTACGGTTTTGTGTATGATTTATGGTAGCTGCGATAATGAATGTAATGCGAAGTCGAAAGTAACCCTGAATGGACTATGAAAGCGGATGTGTTTCAGCAGCCCATCCCGACTGCTCCAACAAGTAAGGTGACCTGATGCGTGTGAATAGTTTTCATGTTTTTGCTCAAAATGCAGTTCGGTAACAAGCATGGTGTCGTATAACGAGATATATATTTTGCCATATAAAACAATAACAAGTCAAAGAGATCAAATAGCTTATTTTTCTCCAAAATACTGTTAATTGTTTTTAACAAGTGGGAAATGTATGAAGTAATTATGTTATGAAATCGTAAGTGGGAGACCGAAAGAAAGAAATCATGATCTTTTAGAAAAGTTACAAGCAATCTGATCTGCTAAATTTCCGTGCAATAATGTTCTACAAGCCGGAAACAGCTATAAAGCCAAATTTTCCGAAACATAAATGTTAATAAGACGTCCCGCCAAGACAAAAGAAAAATTGAAAAACTATAAGTAACAGAAAATAACACTAGCCATATACTCAAATTAAACTCTGTTCATTTGTATTCTAGAGAAGAACATTAAAAAAAATACAATTGTATAGTTAACGGTAAATGCCTGAGAAGAAGAAACTGTATACAGTAGTTAAGCATCCTCTTAGATCTAAAAGCGTTGTACCGCAATCACGTAGGTATGTCTTAATAAATAAACTTACGTCACAGTGTTTAATGGANAAGCGGATGTGTTTCAGCAGCCCATCCCGACTGCTCCAACAAGTAAGGTGACCTGATGCGTGTGAATAGTTTTCAGGTTTTCTTTGCTCAAAATGCAGTTCGGTAACAAACATGGTGTCGTAAAACGAGAGATATATTTTGCCATATAAAACAATAATAAGTCAAAGAGATCAAATAGCTTATTTTTCTCCAAGATACCGTTAATTGTTTTTAACAAGTTGGAAATTTATGAAGTAATTATGTTATGAAATCGTAAGTGGGAGACCGAAAGAAAGAAATCACGATCTTTTAGAAAAGTTACAAGCAATCTGATCTGCTAAATTTCCGTGCAATAATGTTCTACAAGCCGGAAACAGCTATAAAGCCAAACTTTCCGATACATAAATGTTAATAAGACGTCCCGCCAAGACAAAAGAAAAANAGCCGGAAACAGCTATAAAGCCAAACTTTCCGATACATAAATGTTAATAAGACGTCCCGCTAAGACAAAAGAAAACTGGAAAAACCATAAGTAAAAGAAAATAACACTAGCCATATACTCAAATTAAACTATGTTCATTTGTATTCTAGAGATAAACATTAAAAAAAAAATACAATTGTATAGTTAACGGTAAATGCCTGAGAAGAAGAAACTGTATACAGTAGTTAAGCATCCTTTTAGATCTAAAAGCGTTGTACCGCAATCACGTAGGTATGTCTTAATAAATAAACTTACGTCACAGTGTTTAATGGAGCCAGATTCTACAGAATACAAGTTCAAGTTTATAATAGTCAATGTCTTGTAGAAAATAAAGTATTTGATTATAAGTACATATATAATGTAAGCAAAAGTTTCAGAAGACTTGGCTCAGTTCCGAGCAAACAGTAGAGACAAGAGAAACAATATAAAACTACACAGTGAATTTTGCTTTAAAATTTAGCGTTATGGGGCACGTGCGTAAGTTAGAAAACACCTTTGAGTAAGTTATGGGAAATTCTCTGTTGGGTGGCTGGCATTATGTAATGTCCACCAGACACCACGCCCTCCTACAATTAAGTGCACTTTAGCGCTCGCTATTCAAATATGTAAGCAATTTTCGAGTAAGTACGGCGACATTCGAAGAATAGTTTAAAACTTAAGTGCAATTATTTTAATATGAATAACAAATTTTCATGTTTCACTGGAGTTGTTTATTTTACTGTATAGCAAGGTACATGCATTGTATACATAAGTCCGTTACAAAATTATTGTGTCATTAATCAAATTGTTGACATATTTACCAGACATAAGTCACTAAATTAGATACACTTTATTAAAAAAAAATAACAAACAATATTTCAATACCGTTAACTGGGGTAACTTTTTACCCTGTCGGGGAAAATTTTGAAACACTCAAAATATTTGTTATGGCGCTATTCGTCAAATGTACAGCTAACTTAAGCTGTGTATTTTGAATTTTAAATGTTATTTGTCCAGGTATTGCTTATTATTCGTTTACCAAATTGCAGCAAAGCAAACCTTTTGAGTTGATCAAAGTTACCCTAGAAGGTACAAAATAACCCCTGTTTACGGTACTGTTATTCTTTTCACGTGGAACCTTTAATTTTTTACAATGCTCTGTAACATCATAAATACAATAATACATGATTAGCATACAAATATTGCAATTACAACTGTTGTTCTTATGTGTGTGTTCAATATTATTAATAATCGAATAATTTGTGACTCCGCAATAGAAAATTTGTCAAGGATATATACACAGGTCAGTGTGCGATTAAAAATATTTTCGATACGAACGGTAAAGTTTCTGATTATTTTAGTAATTATTTTTTTTCTTAATTAATATAGAAAAAAATTACTTTGTAAGTGATACATATTTGCAATTTAAATAGTTATACCTAATATTGTATTTAAGTTAATGTTAAATACAACACAATATCCTAAGTAAATTAGTGTTCGTAGAAATAATTTAATAAGTAGCACTTTTTTAGACACTGTTAATTGGAAATTATTGTATACTAGTTCCAAAAATGGAGTTTTGATTGTGTGGGGTGTTGTTAGGTCTGTTTGCAACTGTAAATTAGTGTTTTGCACACACGCTATAGGAGGTCTAATTACAACGGAAAAGATGCGTGTCAAATATACTGATATTGATATGTAATGTCGAAGGTAGTACCAACTTGAAATACAAATGTAATAAACTTATTTACATTTAGATATTATAACCGAACGAATGATCTTGCTGAGGCACGATTTAGTGTTTATTTTTGTATTCGTAAACTTCTGAAAGTTACGAGTCACTCAAGATGTTTCCAATTCGGAAATTATATTTACCAAGCACAATAAGTCAACAACTTATATCAGTATAAAAATTATGAATGTTCGTTTATCGCGTATGTATGTTATCTTGAAAAATACCTTAATCAAAAAAGTTGTAGCTAACTAAATTTTACCTCGAAATGATAATGTAATTACACACAATAAACGCGCACTCTTTGCTATTTAGTCTTACTTCATTATTTCGATTTTAACTGCTCAGTGCTAGTACATCAAAATATTGCAGTGAACCCAAACATAAGAATACATATTATGATAAAAAATAATATAATACTAAACACATGTTGTTAATGAACACACTCTTTGTAACTATAATTATCTTATAGAAAGAGGTTTATTGAAGTTCAAAAGTTTTTTTAACGCCCACCACAAAACAGACATACTAAAAAGTGTTCTGAACAAATAAAGTTATTCATGTAACAGAAAACACTACGTTAACCAATATTCAGTTCACATAAAGAACTGAAAAACTCTACATGAATCCATAGTTAATAAAAGGGTTTAGGATAAGCAATTTTAAAGTAAAATTAATAAAACTAATAAAGGAACTTTTCCTAAAAATAAAGTCAATAGCGATAATTTTTTTTATATTTCCCCTTTATAGGGCAATTGAATTACATTACTCTTCATCAGCTTTCACGTTGACCATATCACCAACTTGAACAAAAATATGTTAACAAGAGTTATGTGACTGTAGTCTACACGTTTCTATAGCATATAATATTATTTACAAGTTTGTATTTTTGTTATTTGTTTCAGTTTTAAAATACCAGTCTTTATGAAATGGTTAGTTATCAATATTTATCAAGGAACTAAATTTCCCTACAAAAACACATTTTTTAATAAACCGACACATTTCTTTCATATTTCTTTATCAATGAGAAACATGTGTCCTTTGCATCTGTACTTAAGTAAAACAATTCATTCAATTTTGTTGATAATACAATAAAGTATGTTAAAAAAGCTATTAATTTAAAATTATTTGAATGAGTTAGTTAATCATATCTGAACGCACTTATTCCTTTTGCAGGACAATTATAAAAGATTCTAAAAAATAACTTGCCACTGGGAATTTAAATATATTTATACTGAAGACCCTCTACTGCAAATTTTTTTTTTTCGAAAATATACAATATAAAGATTTTGTAGCATCATCACTTACCTTATTTTAACATGTAGGCAGCAACTTTATTAAAAACAAAACATATGGACATGTGCACCATAAATAAACAAAAGGTTCAGTATTTATTACTTAGAATCCACTGTAAATACTAATTTTTAGCAAGTATTTCAATGCAAAATTACTACATTCCTTATATTGTAAGTAAGAAACATGCAAAAATAGAAATCACTCGTTAACTGTTCCTTTACAGGCCAAGAGGCAAACGAGAATTATTCTAGTGTTATAGGTTTGTTGTCTGAACATTACTACCCATTTCACGGCGGATACGAACAATGTATTTCCTCCCATTGCCTTTTTTAAAAACCTCTTTCTTGGCTTCTTCAGTATTATCATCGGTATCACGTGTTGTTTCAGACGATACCACGTGAATAACAGAAATCATATCCCCATCATTGCTCACGTCAGAGTCCTCGTCGGCTGCATCATAGTTTTCAAACCCATAGATCGCTTCATCGATATCATTGTCATTATACATATCACACACTTCATTGCCAGCGGGAGATATCACTTCTTCAGCCAAGGTCCCGGCAATGATCCCCTCTGCTGTATCGCTGGCATCAGAAGAAAAAACAGCCTATATGTAACACAGAAAAGTAGGTTTGGAATTCAATTCGCCAATTTGTGCACATAAAGCCTAAGAACAACAAACCTTAATGATTATAATGGTCTCAAGCCACTACTCTGTGCTTAAGTAAACTCCAAATTATGTTATATGTTAAGATTGAACCATCAAAAGTTTGGCATTTATATTACATGTCTTAGTAAGCATAGTTATTGTGAAACCTTAAATAATTAAATCATGCATCTGACTGCAGTAATAGAACCACGCCAACTGTGTTTGCTGGTGAAGCTAAATAGCGTAAAATATTAAGTTATTTATATTTATGAAATTGTATCAAAGTGTTCTTTGGCACATTATGTAAACCTGCTTTATATACCGTAAAAATTAAATAAGTGTGTTAGAACCATTCATATGAATAGGCGTTTTTATATTTTTACTATTATGTGGCTACGTGGAATCACATACGAGACAAATTATAAAAGGAGCCATATTACAATTACATAATTAACTATATAATTACAAAAACTGGCCAACTTGAACCGTTATAGCACCTGTAATAACAGAAAAGGCAATCGAAGGACATGCATGTAGCAAAATCTCTGGCTTTTACTCCATAAACACATATTACTTAATTTGTAAAAGGGTTGACTTTAAAAATGAAATAAAAACTTCATATTTAATACTATTGTTTGCTTTAATGTGTATGAATTTTAATTAAAACACGATTAAAAATATTGATTTCGAAAAATATTTGGGCAAATATTGAATAAAATAAGAACAATAAACTAAAAATATCATGTACTATAGAATGCGACAAGTCATTAACTTTAAATAATTTTAGCTATAAAGAAACCATAAGTACGTGGTAAAGAATCATAATTAAGTACTAAATTATAATTAAATAATTGCTGGAGTTCAAAAAATTGTTTTGATAAAAATTATTTAAATAAGACCCATATTATTATGGAGAACTCTCGAAGTTATAGAGTATAGCAAAAAAACACATAAAGTTTTACACAGGCAGAAAGCAGCAGAACCTGAATATTATATCTAATTCTGTAATATATAATGTCTCACTTTCCTCTGTATATTCACTGAAACNAATCCCAAAAAAAAAAAAAAATAAAAAATAAAAAATATCGTGTTTGGGAGAGTATCAATCCACACGCACATCAGTACTAATCTCTCTGAGTTAGTGTGCTGTCTCCATCCCCCGCATAAACAGACCAGTACTATTCAACACAATGGTGAATACGACTGCGTACCTAGATATCTTCATTACCTTTGTAAAGCGATTGGAAGACGAGGAGTTTACTGCTGGCTGCTTACAAAAGATGGGGCGAAGAAATTTAAATTAATTGTGGTTCATAAACGCCCCTTTTATTTGTGCTGACGGTCTAATCGGTGGACATCTAACACACTAAATTCAAGCTGAAATCACTTACGAAAACATCATACACATTCCAGCACTTATGTTCGAACTGTAAGTTGGTGTCCAACAATTTACACCATGTAAATCGTTTGGGTGATAAGATTTCGTATTCATTACGTAACCCTTCAAGCATTTAAGATATATAGAGAAATTTAATTAATAAATACAATTTTTAACTCCTAATTTAACGCAGGAAGATAATGAAGGACAGCTTAGTTATAAAATAACAACTACTTTCATCCATGAGGTCAGACAAAGTAAATGAGATTGATTTTGTCTTGCACGTTGTGGCAACACGGTATACAGCCACCACACACCAGGTTGGACTGTCTTTTTTCTACCAGCAGAGCAATTTCTGAGGCACGGAGTATACACTGAAGAGCCAAAACAACTGGTACACCTGCCTATTATCGAGTAGCTGCCACCCCCCCCCCCC
>NQII01001400.1:307806-452281 GCA_002778355.1 Clitarchus hookeri
CACGTCTGTCACGTTTAATGATTCTCGTCAGTGGTCGTTTGTCCCGTTCTTTCGCGAACTTTTTCCGTCCGCAGCGATGTCAAAGATGGATTTTTTACCAGATTCCCGATATTCACGGTACACTCGTGAAATGGTCGTACGCAAACTTCGAAATGTTATCGCTACCTCGGAGATGCTATGTCCCATATCTCGTGCGCCGACTATATAACAACATTCAAACTCACTTAAAATCTTGATAACCTGCCATTGTAGCAGCAGTAACCGATATAGCATGCTGACCGCATCGCGTTACTCTGATTGGTTCCATACCTCTGTTATTTGCATACGCACGCCTATACCAGTTTTNGCCTATACCATTTTTTTTTTTTTTTTTTTTAGCTCTTCAGTGTAGGTACATAGCTGCTTGACAACTAAACATTGTGTTCGTGTGGTCGGAAACTGAGAAAAAATTCACTTCATATATGACGGCGGCCGCTTAAAAAGAGGTCTTTGACAACGGTGAAAGTGAAATGAGGTGAATATAAAGCAGTGACGGAACGCAAGGGCGGGGGAAAGCGAGAGTGTCCCGAGAAAGCCTGGTGGCCAACTAAAACGTCCACTTCATTTTGCACATGAAAAAGTCGTGGGAACCCCGTCGGAAATCATGGCCGGATTCGCAATTGTGGAAAGCGAGTAGTCTGGCCATTACAGCAGCGCTAGCCCCCTAAACTGAGAATAGCTACTACGCTAAATGTACAGTTTCTTGCCCTGAGAATAACAACAATGCATACTCCGAACATATTGTTTCAAGTACGTATGCAATTGCAAATTTTCATTTTTGCTTGTACAGCGGAAAACATACAACAAAAAAGTAGACAAGTCTGGTGATACTTATGCACACATATGACTTTTATTTGAAAGTGGTAAGTTTAGCAACAGTTTGTTTCAGGAATTCAGTTGTTGAGTAAAATTTTTTTCCGTGCATGTATCAAGCACAAAAGTAAATATTTTCATGCGCTCTATTTCTGTATCCTTTGTTGTTACCCAAGCCAATGAATTCCAGTTTATATATCTTTTTGTCGAGCTGCAATTCAAATGGGGGAATTTTTCCTAACATTACGAGAAAAGTAATTCATCGATTTGTTAGTGACTGGTTGATCACTGTGTTTGCTAATCTGGATCTATAGAAAATACGCTAGAATATCGCAAGCATTTAGAAATACTGTATATTGAGTTGAGAAACGTCCAGTTACTTTATTTCTTACCTAACGTTATGTTTTCAAGACACACTCTCTTGCCTTTTGCCTCTGAGTCTGGTTTTCTGGGATTGGGTTTCTTTCCTCAAGAATGCCAGACCATCTCAGAGAAAAAACTGTGTCGCTCTGTTTCTTTTTGTCCGTGATGTGGGTCCTGATAGTTCACACTCATAATAAATTTACAGCTTTAGAGTTTTTAATTCTACTATATTTTATTATTATTGAAGTGACACTTTTGCACTTATTCAGTGGGAATGATCTGATTACATTTCATCCAAAATATTTACAGGAATATCCTATATATTGACGTGTGACGGGTACAGGAGATAGGCATTACACTGTTTTCACACCCTTCTATAGTTGTCCTGGGCAGGCAGCCAGGCAGCCAGGGCAGGCAGGTGACAACGAAACTTCCGGAGAAACACCGTTGGGAATGAACCGAACCGAAGTTGAGAGAAACGGGGTAAGTCCTTAGAAATAGCTGATATAAGCCCTCGACGAAGGAATCAAGGGAACNATTTTATTATTATTGAAGTGACACTTTTGCACTTATTCAGTGGGAATGATCTGATTACATTTCATCCAAAATATTACAGGAATATCCTATATATTGACGTGTGACGGGTACAGGAGATAGGCATTACACTGTTTTCACACCCTTCTATAGTTGTCCTGGGCAGGCAGCCAGGCAGGCAGGGCAGGCAGGTGACAACGAAACTTCCGGAGAAACACCGTTGGGAATGAACCGAAGTTGAGAGAAACGGGGTAAGTCCTTAGAAATAGCTGATATAAGCCCTCGACGAAGGAATCAAGGGAACNAAAACATCCTACCCCCCCCCCAAGTAGGCGCCCCCCACCAGTAGGAGCGCGCAAGCAGCTTACAAGACACGAAATCCTACACAAAAAAAGCGCGAGGTTCACAGGGGATTTCTCATTTTCTCTCTCGAGAAACTGCTGACAGCTAACCTCAATATAGCGGGAGACGGGTAAAATTGAGGAGCAGCCAAGGAAGGGCATCAGTGGTGATCGGTTGTTCACGAGCAGTTTTTCAGCCGAGATGGGAAGCAGTTGTTCGGCAGCCGCGATGCGAGATAGAGAAGGCAGTTAGGGTGAGAGACAGTCGTATCACAAGGCCAGAGTTCGGATCCCGGCAGAGTCAATTATCGCCAGCCGAGACGGGAGATATTCGGCGGTACAGCCGCGATACGAGATAAGTGTTCGGCCGAGACGGGAGGCGAATCAGACACGGAAGTAATCAGTCGTGTGACGAGAACAGTGCCGAGAATATGAGTAAATTCCCGGAAACGAGTGGCAGCCCCATACCGAGAGGCGCCATTCCGAGAAGACGCAGTAGTGCGCCGGATGGCGACGAGGCAAGCAGTCAGTCAGTCAGTAAGTCAAAAGTGACGTCACCGGGGAGAGAACCCAGGAACAGCCGAAACTCCATGTGTAAATTCCTGAGACGAACCGAGTAGAAATGCCGAGAACTTATGAGTTCATTTCCAAAAACGTAAAGGCAGTTTCCACGGTGGGGAAGTCAGAAACGCGAGCCAGATGCAGGACGAGGAGACGCGCTCTCCAACAAGGAACGCCAGCTGAGGTCGCAGACAAAGTACAAGTCCCGGCAAACCAATCCCGGACTTCCGAGAGAGTCTGTCAAAGTTACAGGAAGAAGCCAACTTAGCACAGCACGCCAACGAGAGACAGTCCGAGGGCCTGACAATGGGTCACCCAACTCACCAGGCCTCACTACCAACGAAGACAACTCACCAAAAGCCACAGTCACAGATAAGTAGAGAAACGTTTCCCTTCAACAACCTTCCCCGACACATAGTATTCAGCCCACCAGCCCTTCAGGCCTACGACTTGCAGGGGGGCTCAATCTCGCTAGTGTGTGTAAATACCTATGTTACCTTCAGGCAAATAAATAAGTAGTGTGTTAAATAACGGAGAATACGAGTATTTGTTTACCACTAATGCAACAACAGCACTTGCCCTTAGTCTGCACCAAAATAATTTAACTAAATAAACTACTAGCCACCAACCTGTATAACTCAGGTGGCCTAGTAGCAACAATATATATCGATGAATTAAGAATTGTTGAGTTGAGAGATTTATGCGGCTCTTAACAACGAAGTATTGAGAGCTGATGAGGGTGAAATGAAGTGAGAATGGAGTGACTCCTGAATGCATTGGCGGGGAAAGGGCAGAACACCGAGAGAGCCCGCCAACCAGCGGCATCGTCCGGCACGTTTCCCACTTGCGAAACTCCAGGAGTGGACCGTCCGGGGATTGAGCCCGGTTCACCTTGGTGGGAGGCGAGCGGTCTAACCGCTTAGATACCACTACCCCTGAAGGAGTAAGAGCGCCCTACTTACCTTACTACAGAGAACTGGTGAGAAAGTTTCTGATGAAAATATTCTGAATTCGTCACAGGAAAAGGCCAGGAGCATTTGATGTTACATAAGGTGACGAATTTTACGGAAAAACCATAGCATGTGGTTATGAATTAGCAGATGAGTCCATTTTAGTTTTTAAGTCGCTAAATACAATTATTTAGTCTCCACTAGTATTATTTTTACAAATTTAAATACTGCAATTTTTTATACTAGAATGTCTGAAGTAGACAAGATTTTCATTCCGTTGCAGTGATTCATATGTCGGCATTATTGAAGAATTGGTTTAGGATGACTATGATTGGCAAATTAGAAGCGAATATGCTAAATTAAAAATTGATAAAAGATCTTTTGTAATTATTAAAAGAGTTTCCAAAATACAAATATTCAGACAATGTATGGATTTGTAAGAGAAACTGTTTGTTTGCTCAAAGTGTTATGATTGCCCAGTGACGATTAATATTTTACATGGTTAGTTTTAAATGACTCCTTGTCCTATAAAGAAAGGTGTTTATGTTAATTAAACGGTCAGAAACGTAAACAGAATTCTTAATGTTAGTATTTCTTGTCTGCATCATTTTGTATAGCTTTAAAATGAAATGGGGTATGTTTCTACGACGAGAGACATTTTTTGAATAAAATTATTTTATACAAAACTTATTGAGCCTTACTCAAAGCTTACATAGCATATATACACTTTTAATTTATTTCAGCGTCATAACTCATATCGTTTATAAACAAATATCAAATCATACTAATTCAAGAAATACTGCGCAAATTCTACTAGAAGCATATTTGAAAATAATACTCCATTTTGTCTTAAGGTACGGTATTAATTTAACAACAGAAGTCGCAATTAGGTGAGGGTTCATTATTTCTTCTGAGAAACTGACCCTTACAGCAGATTATTAGAGGGTCATGTAACCACCCTGATCCCTGGTTCCGCAGCTCATGCATCTTTGTATGTATGACATCTGAGTACACGAACTAATCAGCAAGTATCCGTGGCAGAAGAAAACATAATGGCGTATCTTGACATAAACAGACACATATTAAAAGTAATAGCTGTAAAGATAGCGATATCCATGTTTCTCCTCCAGGAGAAAGCGAAGCAGTCTGCAGATGCAACGAGTGGAATGGTATCATTCAAAACGCAGAGGCAATGCAAGGAAAGGAAAAAGCTATGGCGAGAGAAGCTAGTTGAATTTTTGATTTACCACTGTAAGCGTAAGAATTTATTGCTCGTAAACGTCCCAGGCACACTAGATTGGAAAGAATAAAAAATATAAAGAACTTTTTACGTTCGTAAGCCGTGACGATATATTTAATGTAAAAGCCTTCCTCTTAGTAGCCACTATCGTCAATCAATCTCAGAAATTATTCATAATGGCCATTTATACGAACTACTATTCGCATGCTAAAACATTTATTTGGTGAGATAGAAAATGCTTTTAAAGGTCAGCGATGTCGAAGTGATGTCAAAGATGTGATGTTTTACCGGATTCCCGATATTCACGTTACATTCGTGAAATTGTAGTACGCGAACATCCAAATGTTATCGCTACCTCGGAGATGCTATGTCCCATCTCTAGTGCGCTGACTTAACACCACGTTCAAACTCACTTAAATCTTGATAACCTGCCATTGTAGCAGCAGGAACCGATCTCGGTGCCGACCGCATCGCGTTACTCTGATTGATTCCATACCTCTGTTATTTGCACACGCACGCCCATACCAGTTTTTTTGGCTCTTCGGTGTAAGTACACGCCCCTCCTTTTTTATTTGTTTGTTTAGAGCATTCTTTTTTATTTCTCCGAAGAATATTTCTCTAGGATTTTGGAAATTGTGTAATGTGGGTAGGGGTGGGGAACGCCTTGTTATCCACCCCCTTATGACACGTGTTGTGTGGGAGTTGATATGTACGGAAGTAGACAGAATATTGAAGTATACCTTAGAACAGTGATTCCCAAAGTTCTATGAATCGCAACCCATTAAAAAAAATGCCAAATTTCAGGACTCACTTTAATGCCTTATGAGAGAAACCTACCGTTTCGCTATTCCACCATGTTCAGATTGTATTTCTTACGTAGTTTAAGGAAGTGAAGGGTTGTAGGATTAATATAATATCTAAACAAGTTGATGTATTAAAGAACAATTTTAATGAAAAAGATACCCAATCAAACAGAATGTGTTATATTACTAATTTTGTTTAAAAATCACTTTGGCCGCGAGTGGTGGCCGCGGAGGAGGCGGCTCGGCGGTGGAGTTCGCACTCACTGCGTACTCTGCGTAGTATTTTACGTATGATTGACAGTTGCATTGAATGTGTGTAGGTTCTCAATTATAACATTAATAACTCATGCGTATGTATATGTATGAAATTATTTTTTTCGGGGCCCACCATGTTTCAGTCTGCGACCCATACTTTGGGAAATACTGCCTTAGACAAAAGTTGACATGAAGTTGGTCCCTTGTACTCGTGTTGCTAAGATTATTTGTTTTTAACTAAACTCTGAGTTCATTTAATTGTACTTCGTCTAAATAATACCGACTATAAAACTACAGATCACACCCCTATACCCTAGGCTAAAATGTGAAGAATCTAGAGATGAAGGCGTATATTTAGACATACCATTTATTTTCACAGCGCATTTCTCACGTTCCTAGAACCTTACATACCTTCTACAGCCCCCGCATGCACTGGAACAATTGCTTTTTACATATACATAATCATAAATATATTTAATTTAATTAAGTAAAAACAATCAACTTACAGCCAAAAAAAAGTTTTTTTTTCAGTATTGACATTGAACGGCACGAGGATAATTTATCTACCCAATGTGGATATTGTTGATACATTAGAGTGAGTTGTTATAAAACCTTTTCTTATTTCATATACTTCATTGTGTGCTCTACAAGGTTTATTTCCACACACAAAGCCAATAACGTTTTTAAGTATCTGAGCATATCCCAAATATTAGTAACGGAGAGCAATTTATTGCCTTTTAATTCATATTCTCAACGCACAAGGTAAAATATGAGTTTGTTATTATCATTCGAGTAAGTCCCTAATCCTTCATGTGCTAGCATCAAGACCTATAAGTGGGAAAAATTATAAATACGTGTATTTATTTTTTTTGTCCTCACTATTTAATACACGTAAACACCTTCCACAAAAGTTACTTCCAAAATACAGTAACCTAATTTAAGAAACTATCACACCTTGCCCAATACTGAAATCCGAACGTCCATGCCATATTCAGGTTTCTCTTTCGCACCGCTTAACCAGATGGTTTGTCAACTAAGTTAATCTAACTTATAAATAAGATATGTGATTATGGCCATATTTAAACTTTCATTTAGTGCAACACATTCATTTATGTGAACGGGTGAATAATTCGCACCGCTGGTGGTCCCAGGCAATGTCATGTGACTAGAAACCACGCCATGCCAAAGATTCTCAAGGCAGCATACTGTGGTGGTTTGTCACTGCATTCTGCAATGAGAGGTAAGTCGGACGCGCCAACCACTCGACAAAACAAGGGTCGGTGCCAGGAATAGAACCGAGTCCCTGAGGTGGAAGGCAGCACCGCTACCCACCACACGACTGAATTATGGATTTGTAATTCCCACCCTTCGTAATAAGGTTATACGTGACTCTTAAGGGCACTGCCTAGCGGCTGGCAGCTGCAAAATTTCGCCCACGTGAAGAAAATTTCGCCTCATTACATAAATTTTAAAGGTTGGTGTTTCAAACAAAATGTATTCTTTACGAATGCTTTAGGAGAAAATCTCTACGAGTGTATATTTTCAATATAGATAAGCAGTATGTAATTTTGTAAAAAAATAAATTTCAAAAATTCTTTGCAAAGAGGCTATACATGTTATGGAAACATCTTCGTTGTGAGGAACTTCTCCTAAAAATTTCGTGAAAAATACGTTTCAAAATTTCCTGAACACGAAATTTCCTATTTAAATTTTGCTGCTACCAGCCGGCAGACCGTGCCCTTAAGCTAGAAGGAGAGCGGCTTCCGGTGCAGCCGATTGTGCAACACGCGCTATTGTCATCAAAGTGAGCGAGTGAAGAGATTTAGGCTTGAGAGCCGATGAGTGTGAAGCGAGGTGAGGATGGAACAGCGCCGGAATGAAAGGGCGAGGAAAGCGGGAGATTCCTGAGAAAACCCGCCATCCGGCACGATTCCCGCATGCGAAAATCGGGAAGTGACCCCGCCGGGAATCGAACCCAGCGCGCTTAGGTGGGAGGCGAGTACTCTAGCCACTACACCACCGCGGCCTCAATTGTCATTAAAGTACGTGTTATTCTGTACATGAAAGAATAATATATATCTCCTACTTTAAAGTATTTTGGTAAAATTTACTTATATCCTAGATGCTTCAAGAAGCAAATTTTGAAGAAAAAAGTTTTCTTCGTTTAGCAATTCCATTATAATTATTACTCTGACTAAAAGTAACAAAAAATTACTTATAAAATTGACCAACATATTAAACAATTTATTTTATGTACGTTTATTTTAGCCACGAAAATGATCAATTATAAAATTGAAATGAATATATGTTCAACAAATTGTTTAAAAATATTTTTAACGTTAGTACACACATTTTTTTACATACAACCAGAGTAATTATTATTGTTGCTCTACTTGACAAAGGTTTCCTTGCAAAATGTGCTTTCTTAAGTATTCATAATTGAAATACTCTTGTATCGTAATTAATAATTGATTCCTTAAGTGAATTTTAGGAAAATTTTTTTACAAAGTTACAAAATATATTTATTCGTCTTTCATGTCATTCATATGCAACATAAATAGTACTTTTCTGACAATTTGGGAAAAGTCCATTCACAGTTACTTCCAACTTTTCTGAAGCCCTGCTAAAGTTCTATTTCCATGATATTCCTCCGCCTCAAGGGACAACACATCGCACTAGTGCACACTCAGCGTAATAAAGTTTTGCATAATAACTATTTCTTGCTAGGCATTACAAACACAATTATTTTCGCACTGTTCTTATTCATATCAATTATATATGAAATATTATAATGTATAGATGTTATATGAACTACAGTTCAACTGAACTAAAAATAAGGTTTTTTCGTGTTATCACAAATATAAAACGCTTGTGATTAATGATATATTCAGGAAAAATCAAAAAACCTAATACACGGGGTGATTTTACAAAGGTTTGATTCAAAAAGTGTGAAGAAACCGCGAATAGACTATAGTGTGGGTACTACTTTTTAATAAGGTCTTCATGTTGTAAATTTGAGTGCAATGCTCTTGGAAGCTATTCTTAAGTATATAGAATTCCTGGCTATAATATATTCCCGGTTTCTTCACACATTTTGCATAGAACCTTCGAGAAATCACCCTATGACGTGTTTGGTTGTTTCCTAAATATGTCATTTGTCACAGGCTTTTTGTACTTTATTATCACAAAAGTATCTTATTTTTGGTTGAACTGAAGTTATACCTGTATTTTATCTATTCATTATAATATTCCGTTTATAATTCAAATGAATAAGTTTCGGTGAACATAGGTGTGTTGATAAGGTCTAGTAAGAAATAATTGTCGTGCAAAATTATACTTAACTGAGAGGGCACGAATGTAGTACGTCATCTCTTTCGTGTAATTTGCTTTACTTCATAAAGCCTTTTGTTTGCATGAGGTGGAGGAATAGCCTGAAAGTAGAATAATAGCAGGGCTTAGGAAAAGTTGGAAGTAACCATGAATGGACTATAGTGTCCTAACTCTGCTGAAACTATTCTTGAGACCACTTTGAAGTTGTAGATAATATACACCAAGCTATCTGTGCACTTCATTTGACTACCATTTGATCAGCCTAAACAACGTAGATTTTTAAAAAATGTAATATTCAAAGCACGAAGAAATTTTTTTTTTCCGTCATTTTCAGGGTATCAAAATCATTTTTACTTTGACTACAGAAATTACTCACAATTCCGTTTTGCTCATCTGCCTGTGACAGTGTTGTTACATCAGTTCCAGAGCTACAGTTGGTTCCTCCAAGATCGATACTGATGACATTATTCTCTCGTGCTGGAACATCATCATTGCTGTTCGGACGATTAGATTGAATACACTTCCTGGAAATCTGAAACACGTTATACGTAAAAAATGTATCAGTGTCATTCTATAATGAATACAGTTATTCAAATATTTTTAATAATTATATTTATTTATAAGGAAAAGGGTGTTAAATATTTACACAGTTATTGAAAATAATGCCAATTTTCAAATGATGTTACCGAAAGTAATGCCGCAAAATGATTGCAGTGGAATGAAGACAAGCACACTGGTACCTGCTGTGGTAAGATCAGCGCGTATAAGATTAAGTGGCTTCTAATTAAAGCCAGTTGTCTGACACAAGAAACAATTAAACCATTCGTATCGAACCTGAACACATAGTAATCGGAATGAATGAAGTGTGTCAACGAAGCGAACATACAAAGATGAGGAATGAGGATGGGAGCGGAGAAACAAAGAACTTGTTACAAACCAATCATTACATAAAATTAAACCTACAAATTGTACATCCTTGCTGATGATTCGATCAGAGGATATTTCGCACCTTATGCAGTATTTAGACAATGTAAGTTCCATAGACTCACTGATGAGTGGAAGTGTTAGGTACAATGTTATTTATTGTAAGGAATACTTTAAACTGATAAATAAAACGAAAGCATAAATCTCTCGGCCACATGCTTTCATTGTCTATTCTTATTTCAAAGTTGTATGTTAGTTTCAAACTACACAGGTATTCTCAAAATTCCGGTGTTGAGCCTTCATTTGCAAATCGGGTGTATTTTTATGCACAGCTTCCGTTTACCTACATGCTACCTAGAGAAGGCCCGGGATTTCTGCAGTATCGAAGTAAGCGAAAGCGTACTGCAACTTTGTTACCTGCGGCGTAAATTGTCGTTCATCAACCCTTTTGTGAATGGTGTTACACCAGTTGGCATATGACTGCACGATACGGCAGTGACGTTCCGATAACAGTCGTTGTAAATACGGTTCGCAATCAGTCGTGTGCTAGGTGCGTGGTTAATTTGATTGATTAGTGCACCTACTTTGAAAATATAAAAGTAATGTTTCAACGCATTCGTTTACTTTGCTGTGATCAGCCTTGTGCTCATTTTGCATGCACAACACATTACCACTTATTTACTACTACTGAACCGGCCTGGCTTCGCCCGGGTACAATTCAGTTTAACAGTGATACACTAATAAATCAATTTGGAAAAGATAATTTATTTACGTGAAAACAGAATTATTAAATTACACTATGTTGGGCTAGGTTTTTAACTTATTACGGCAACCCAGAAGGAAGGAAATATTTTTAATCCGGTAACCAAGAAGTAGGGTATTGTTTTTGGAGTGTATCTGTGCAACTATCGCGTATTTACCACATTTCCGCTTTTCAGCGTCGATGTATAAAAATAAAAATGTGTGATTAATCAAGTTATAGCTTTAGAAATAAGTGTACCTAGGTACTACTTTTCGCGCTTGGCTGAGGGATCTTAATCGATCACCAAAGTTAAGCAACGTTCGTAGCGGCACACATTTGGATGTGTGACCGTTTAGTAGCATAACATCTGAGCGCTTCCGGGCTTCGGAGTGTACATTAAATATTCGGTCCCGGTTGTTAACGATTGATAGCAGTCGTTAAGCACTTTCGGAGGTCCTTGGGCAGCCTGATGAACTCTGAAAACAGAGGGAAAAATATTTCTGTCACGTTCTCAGCCGTTGCAGAATTACGTTTTGTTGTTATTCGACAGGAGCCATAAAATTTTCCGGGATGAAAGTATCCTACGTCGTATTTCAGGACCTAAAGTACCTACATACCAAATTTGATCAAAATCCGTTTAGCCGCTATGGATCTGAGTTGTAACAAACATACACACAAACAGATTTTCGCATTTATAATATTAGTAGGACTGAGCCTCCGTGGTGGTGCACCATGAATCAGCGCGTTTTGTCAATGTCACTCACTCGGACTCGCACCAAGCACACGACTATTTGTACATTTATAGTACAATGAGCGCTAATCGTTTTTCAATAACGCCTCGATCAGTTACACGTTGAGTGCGCTGTGTGTTGCCTACCTGTCAAACTACCCGCCTACTCTTTGAAATTTCCGCGTGGACTTCCCGAAAACGGTTCATCACATCCAAGAGTGTTCCGACAAGGCGACTTTTTCACTTTATTTAGACGTGCTGATTCATAAACTGTCTTATCAAATCGTTTACAGCTTATTGTTACAGTTTCATGCAAACATGGATGGCAACCCTCATTTACGTAATGAATGGGGATGATATTGCAAACCGCATTTTTAGAGGTATACGATATCCGTTTTACAAACCACTGTCCACCTACTTGTTACTTAATCGCGTGTACTTTATGACATTTTTAACTTAAAGTATTTCAAAACACTATGTTGGGGGAGCCTAGATCCCTTAAGGGTAGGTGGTGAATAGATTTTCGTCTTGAAATTTTGTAAGAAATAACCTGTCGAAGTTGGTCGCTGTGGTTAAAAAACATCGTGTACATAGCAGACCCCACACATTCTTAACAATACTTGGAGCCTTCTGTATCTTTATTAAATTGCGTAATTATTTTCTGCGACAGGATATCAAGGAAAAATAATTTTAATTATTGAATGTTATTAATAACCTATTGCATACTACAAGCGGAATTTAAGATAAAACAGTTTACCTAGAGCCAGGAAGAAAGCAAGAATCTGGTGGAGTTTATTTTATTGTCCAAAAGTGCAGCATTTTTGATATCTGTGAATAGAGAANAATACAAAAATACTAACTAAATTTTTTCATAATAACGAAGTACTTGTTATTTCCAAGTAAAAAAAAATTTCTCAACGGTAATGCAACTGCGTGTATGTATTAGAAGTCAAAGGAGCCCAATCAACAAATCAAAAACATCTCAATCATGAAACATTAAAGAAGGGAGAATTACACAATGATTTTATCCTACTCTGTTAAGAGGGGGATAGTCTCATTCTAATAAATAAGCCGTTAAAAATTAATATAATTATTAAATGAAAGCCTCGGTTACCTCCCTGAAAACAATTGCTAAGTAATGATAGTTTAGTATTTTTATGTTGCGAGTTAAGCAATGTTATTTCTCAGTCATGCAATAAAAGATTCTGGTGATGTCATTTCTTTTTTAATTTTAAATACTGCAATTAGTTAACGCTGTCATGCAGATGCATTATAATTGACTTCTTTTAACAGTTTCAAACATTTAATGTTCCGTTCAGTGCTTTGTGCATTAAAGATTATGTTCCTAGAATACATTACATTGGTGATAAGAAATTATATGTCACTGTCATAAATAAATACTAGTATTATGAAATGAAATATTAGCTTACCACAATCACAAGCAGTTGCAAGCAGCACCCGAGTATCAAAATGGTGCCCACAATCATTCCAATAAGAAACACAGAAGACATGAATACAAGTGGCATGGGGAAGCCATCTTTGATGTTATTCAATACAGGCTTGGAGATTTCATTAGATTCCCATAAGTTAGATGTAACGTTTGGGACAGTTCTCAAATATGTGTCATTTCCGGTAGCGCTTTTGACCTCAAAGTACACAGCATTTAGAACTGTTACAGTGAGGTTCCTGATGTGATCATACACTGTATTACCTGCAACACAAAGAGCAGAAATATCGCCTTTAAAATTAAGTATACTACCTAAAGTTACATAATTTTAAGTATTTGCACCTTACTTGTGCTAGCTAGATTTACATAATACTTGGTAAAATTGTACACATTGTTAAATACCCTAAAATATTTTCTAGTTATCACTACATAGTATAAAAGGAAGTCCCTGGCGCGTGTCTGTCCATCTGTATGACTGCGCTAATCTCAAGAACCACTGCTACCACCTTGTTTCAAGAATGTTCCAGTTCATGCTCTGTCATTCTACCTCGACCTCTTGTTTCTAGACCTAACATGGGTGCCATCACAGGTTTAAATGATGTATACATAACATATATATATAAATTATCATTTTACGAAATGTTATAGGCATGGATATGTCTATTCGAGAGGTATGTGTTCGTTATGTTAACTCCTGCAGAAGGCATGTTGACAAGGCACTGAAAATAACTTTTCATTGGTTTTTATTACTATAACCACTGATCTGAAGTTTTTATTAATATAAATTAGAAATAGTACAGGCATGTGTATGTTTATTATACCTCAGACCTGTAAGTAGGCAAGCAGCCATGAGTAGGTAATAATCATACAAATGAAACAATCATGTTCTGAATAAAATTTCATTAAATAAATTTTGGTTTTTACAGGATAATACAATTTTCTTGTAGTTAGTTTTCTACAAAATCATTTTCTGTCTGCTCACCAATTCTGGACTGAAGTGCAGTCTTCTGTTTTTACCATATTCTTATGACCAGCACACAGTCGCTGTAAAAAAAAAACCATTATTATTTATCCAAGATTGCATCGTTGTCAATCCAGCTATTTTTTTAATCTGGAAACCCCAACCAGCGCACATAACGTTTATTGCCTTTAAATTTAAAAAGGTTTTTTACAATATAAGTGTCGGGGAATTTCGGAGACTGTATTTACTCACTGTAAAAGTCGCCCCGAATAACTTGGTCATCCAGGTCTTTGAGATAATAGTAACGGGGTCCATAATGTTGAATTTTCACATCTCTGTACAATTTGTTTGACCAGTTCTGTGCATATCCATTGTCAAATGTCCCTTTCATTCTTGAAATGCGTACGTAGTTTCCAACATTAGCTTTGGCTTCCGTGTATCAATAATTATTTAATTTTTGTAAACTGCTTGTAAAAGCGAGTTGTCTTTAACGTCGATGGGACGCGTGGCTATTGTATATTTTGTGGTTGTACTCGGAAACCAGTTATGGTAATATTCCTAACCATTTGTAGCTTTCTTGTGCTGAGAATTGTTTCCAAATAACTGTTTTCAAAGAAGGATTATACCTTTCAACAACAGCACACTTCATACAACTATGTGTTGTATAATGATTGATCTTGTGTTTTCTCATTAGTCTTCTGAATTCTGGATTATAGAACTCGCGTCTATGATCGGTTTGCAGATTTTTTGGTGGACCTTTGTCATCCAAAACGAGTTCCATCGCTTTAGAAACATCTTTACCTCGTTTGGTTATGACTGGTACAGAAAAAGCGAACTTGCTGCAGTTATCGATCACAGTCATCATATACTTGAATCCTTTATTCAAATAAGCAAATGGAATCATTATGACAAAATCTGCCTGGTATAAATCACGCAATACAAACCCGTCTAGCTGGCTTGTGCAGTTCGCTAGCGATTTCTGCCCGACTCATCGTATGTAGCCTCCTTCATGCAATTCCTCCAGAATATTAGTAAATTTGTTTATGTGGGAATTATTTCTAGCTATTTGTGATGCAATCAGAAGACTCGATATATCAACAAGTTCGTTAACATCATCCCAATAGACATACTCTAGATTACGTCCATATTCGATTATTGCCAGCAGTCCAGCACCAAACGGTGTTTTTACCTCTGTATACATACATGAAATAATGCTGAACTTTGCATGAGAAGTATCTTTATACTCATTGCTTGATGTATCGTTATCTTTTAAATGTGCACTCGTTAGTTTGAGCAGCCTCTTGTAGTGTCGCAGAGCAGCTTGTGAATACGTAGTAGGTTCTATCCAGAAAAGTAATTTGTAAAGGCCGGGGACTGCACACAGAGATTCATTTACCATTTGAATTTCACCATTTGGGAGGAAAACTTTTTCCTTGTTTCCCAGCAACCATTTTTTATTTCGTTTGTAAACTCCATACGTTCCATCATTGAACCGATGCGAATACATTGCTAGGTAACCATGAGCATGAACATTTCGAGTATTAAGTCGATCTTTTTTATGCTTCAAAACAGACAATGGAATATCGTCTTCATCCGCCACCTCTTTCACATCCAGTTTGTGCTTTCGTTTCCTCCCTGGCTGCTGTTGGCTTCATCAGGTTTTTTCTTCAATGCAACCGGTGAAACTACAGGCTACGATTTATCAAGTCGAGATGTGATAGGTTTGAATGCATCCTCTTAAACGATGTCATGTTCCACATGTGCTCGTTTGGCCAACAAATATTTTCCACGCACATTTTCAATAATGCGACATAATTCATCAGCAGTGTCCGCCATTGTACTAAATACAAAACCGCAATGAAAACCATTTATATATCAGTTAACTATTTAGGTGCAGTCTTCGGTTTGTGATGAAATGCTGCTGTAGGCCGAGGTTCACTAGATATAGGAGTAGCAGCAGGTCGTATGGAAGTCGGCTTGATGTTGTCTTCTAATTCGGTTATGTTCTGTATAATAGCATCTCGGATATAACTACAATGTTTCCATACTTTCTCATCATAATGTAATGCTCTTGCTGGCTATTGTTTCTTCTAGAGGAACAATTTTAGTATCTAACATAGAGAGATTGCTTAAGCGTTCAGTCAACGTACATAGTTGGACTTCTGTTTGATCATATGTTGTTTGCGTTACTGCCAATGCCCTTAAAGTTTCTGAATGAAATGATTGAACGTACAACATATAAACAGCATCACTTACATGTTTTGGTTCACCCACATTCTTAAGCTGATTCTCTCAAATGCTGCAGTGGCCATCTTCCATCTGCACTAGGCAGCTATCTCTCCGTCGTTTCATAACATCATGTCTGAATTTTGATATATTATACGCCATCTCTTACTGGTGAATGATTATGAACTGATTAAAACCTCGACTGTACCTTCCTTTAATTACAGGAAAGTCTTTTACGATTACAAGGAATTTGTACGGCCCACTCCAGCAACAAATACACACATCTTTATACTTTTCTAAAACCATGTCTCTATTTACATGGTTGGAATATGTTTGGCGTAAATTCATTTAGTCCATCCAAAAAAAAACTAGTGCATTTGCATTACTACGAAGTAACTGTTTCGGTATGCAAGATTAATATTGATAGAGGTAACAATCCACCAATGCATGCCTGCCCATACTGAAATATTCATGAATACAGGTCTGCTTCTCAGATGCCACATCTTCGAAAACAAACACAGAGTTCGGTTGGCCTTATCGGGAGGAATCACACCCTCATTATAGCTCATTATTGCTTACTGTATACCATCCACAGATTCTAGAATCCGAGTTAGTTGTTTGTACTTTGATTGTTGAAGCGATTTCGAGTATAGGTACACATTCTCGAACCGAATAACATTGATATATTCCAGTTAACATATAAGCATGCATGTTTTACCACAATTACAAGGTCCACAAATATGACACCGTATGGTTATTAGCAACAGAGGACCATGACGTGATTCGTGGGAAGCAGCTTCATCCTCAGCTATGATATGCACTGGGAGACTAGTGTCTGGCTTGACAAACTCCATTCGACTGATATAGAAAACTTGTAAAGCGTTGGTACTTATAAAGTGACCATATTAAAGTCAGGGGCAGTGAGAGGCCATCACAAAGTCTGGTGAAGTGATCGGACACTCTCCAAAAAATGTATAAAGTATCTGTCTAGTGTATTGGTCGCCAGTATGTTGCAATACATCGTATAGGCAAGACTAAAAGCGAATGTGGACTTGATAATTCGCTTAAAAACAAGCTTCCATTCGAGCTGCACATTCCTGGTTACGAGTACTGCGGGCCAGGGACGAAACTTGCAAAAAGGCTTGCACACGGTGACAGAGGTATTAATGCTTTGGACTAGGCGTGTAAAGACCACGATATTGCTTATGCGAGCAGTAACAACTCGAGCGACAGAGACACTGCCGATGCTGTTTTTGCTGACAAAGCAAAGAAGGTTGCAAAATCACATCAGTCCAAGTTTGGTGAATGTCTAGCTGCTTGGGGAGATTCCAAGATAATAAAAACCAAAGTCAAGCGAGGTATGGGCATGCAATTTAACCAGAAGAAAATGAAAAGGGGAGCGCCGAGAAATGTACATAATGGGAGTAAGAAAATAGGAGGTTTTCTACCATTTGTTCTGCCCACACTGGGCGCTCTTGAAAGTCTCATTGGAGGTGCTAGCAGTATAGCCAAAGAAGTAAAAAGTGCTAAAGAACAAGGTAAGCAGTTGGCCGAAGCAATTCGACGTAACCGAAAGCCGGAGTCGCTCGCAATAGGTAAAAAAAAAGGCAAAGGTCTGTACTTGAGACCATAGTTGATAGTCGGCGGAGGCCAAAGAAGAAAAAGGACAAGTCGAGTGAAAGGGAGAAAAAAGCGATATTGAAGTCATTGCCTAAACGCTCCCATACGAACAGACATAAAAAAATCTGCATGCAAGTTAAGAATACCAAATTTCCTCAGTGTGTACATGCGTGAACTGCCATGAAAACCTAAACATAATGAGTCGGGAGACTTTAATTTAGATAATATCAGAGTTCCAGGCACGCACTGGGTTGCATACAAAAAAAAGTGGAACTAGAGCTGAGTATTTCGATAGCTTTGGAATCTTACTTCCACTGATTGTGTTGAGGAAGTATTTTTGCGGTGTGAAACTGAGATATAATTACAACTCCAAGCAGCTGTCAAGCAATTAGAATTATGGACACTTGTACATTATATTCTTAAGCGAATAATAAGATTTCTTTTAAAGCTATGCAGATAGCATCCTCGCGTCAGTCATGTCTATAACTCTGGTCTTGTCGGGCAAGAGCTCGAAGCTTCGCTCCACGCATTTTCTGTACTTAAATTAAACGGTTCCTGGTCACTGGCACTAATCTATTTCCAGACATATTTTTCTGTCCCAAATGTGGACGTCTCCAACTGTATGTTCCATTATGTTCGAGAGGACAGTGGAGCCTCAGGCAAAGTGTGTTTACCAATCGGCTCCTATGAGATAGATGATGTTGTACATTCCTAAAATGCTCGCTACAGCCTGATGTATTGTTGCTTCTTCGAGGCAAACATAATACTTTGAAGAGTGAAATGATTTGCAGTGAAAACATTGATTTCACAAAACACGATACACTAGCTTCCATGCTAGGTTTTTAGAATTAAATGTATTTGGCAGGTAAAGTGCTTGAAACATCCTTGCAGGTAAATATTTTGCAGATGAATGTTATAAGGATAAACTGCAATCTGGTTAGCAGTTTGTATCTGAATGGTCAGCCAAGCCACACACCACATAAGTTTTCCGCTCTTGTACCTCCAGATTTCAAGCTCGTCGAGGTGCCTAAAACACTAATTTATGCTCCAGTTACAGCTGAGAGCGTGCAATAAATGTTGTTCTAGTAGTCGACCAAGAAGACAGGTTGATTAATTTCCGTGACGAAGAAATAACTTTACGTATATATTTGAAGAAAGATGGAAGTGAATTTTAAGAGGAAAAATATAAAAACTGGCAGAGGCAACACATCATAGGTCAGTACGCTGCGAGCAGTCAGTGTGTTAATACGCGGAAACCTAAACTTCCTCAAAAGTGTTGGGTTCAAACTCTGCAAAAATAGATGCCGAAATACTTAACATTGAAGAACACATCAGCTACGAAAATTATATTGCAAACATTGAAATTCATTCGTATTCCCCGTATCTACTGGGACAGTATGCATGTCATCAGAGGTTCGAATCCCAGTGCAAAACCAGGACATTTATACAGTACCATGTAATTTATATTTGAGGTTCAGGTGAACGATTACTAAGGAAGATACTGTAGTGCCTGCAAAAACCCAAATCATCAGAAATGGCAAACTGCACATGATTAACAGAATTACTTATGAATTGGGAGGTGTTGAAGTGGATTCGACAAGGGATGTTGGAATTACAGCTACTATAAAGAACTACCTGTCTCTTACATGCAACCAACTACTTGCAGCGAAAGTGGGGAGTCAAAGCAGGTTATAAACTACCAGTTTATGAATGTGGAAAATTCGAAGTATGTATCCCATTAGCCATGCTGTTAGGTTTCGCAGAGGATTATAGAAATATGATTATTAATTCAAAACAATATTTGGTTATTCTCTTAGCCAACACGCAAACGAATGCGATACAGGATGTTGTTGTTGGGCCAGAAGCTACGTCACTGTATATACAATCCATCGAATGGATGCTACCTCACGTGCTATTAAAAATGTCGGAGCATGTTAAGTTTTTGAAATACGTCGAGAAGGGATGGAACGTCGATATCACTTTCCTAACATGGAGTTAGGAAACTTACCCGAGTGTGCTGTGCTCCATCAGTGTAAATTGGAATGTAAAGTTTAGCTTTGCAAGCGAGAAGCCTCACTACATCATAGCTGAATTCCAGATGGAAAACCAAATGTAGTCAGCGCAGCTCGATCGAAATTCTACCACGTGAAAATAAAGAATACTAAAATATTTCTCTACTTTGAAAGTTTTCCTTATGGAGATTTAAATGCATATTTTACGAATGGGATTTGCATAATGCCATATAAAATGTTTGCATATTTCCAGAAAAATTGATATAAACCAACACCATCCCCAGTGCTAGAACCGAGCGAATATATGAGCACCGCACATCTCCTAGTTTTAGACGTGAGCAAAAAGGACGAGAGAATGAACACAAGAGTTGTTGACTGTCGCANTCTTACATGCAACCAACTACTTGCAGCGAAAGTGGGGAGTCAAAGCAGGTTATAAACTACCAGTTTATGAATGTGAATAATTCGAAGTATGTATCCCATTAGCCATGCTGTTAGGTTTCGCAGAGGATTATAGAAATATGATTATTAATTCAAAACAATATTTGGTTATTCTCTTAGCCAACACGCAAACGAATGCGATACAGGATGTTGTTGTTGGACCAGAAGCTACGTCACTGTATATACAATCCATCGAATGGATGCTACCTCACGTGCTATTAAAAATGTCGGAGCATGTTAAGTTTTTGAAATACGTCGAGAAGGGATGGAACGTCGATATCACTTTCCTAACATGGAGTTAGGAAACTTACCCGAGTGTGCTGTGCTCCATCAGTGTAAATTGGAATGTAAAGTTTAGCTTTGCAAGCGAGAAGCCTCACTACATCATAGCTGAATTCCAGATGGAAAACCAAATGTAATCAGCGCAGCTCGATCGAAATTCTACCACGTGAAAATAAAGAATACTAAAATATTTCTCTACTTTGAAAGTTTTTCTTATGGAGATTTAAATGCATCTTTTACGAATGGGATTTGCATAATGCCATATAAAATGTTTGCATATTTGCAGAAAAATTGATATAAACCAACACCATCCCCAGTGCTAGAACCGAGCGAATATATTAGCACCGCACATCTCCTAGTTTTAGACGTGAGCAAAAAGGACGAGAGAATGAACACAAGAGTTGTTGACTGTCGCANAGCACCGCACATCTCCTAGTTTTAGACGTGAGCAAAAAGGACGAGAGAATGAACACAAGAGTTGTTGACTGTCGCACAGAAATGGTGTTACCAGAGAATTTTCCCGACCACACTTGCGCATATGCTTTGATAATTCACGATCGCCTGGTCACATACAATGTATGGGACAAAATCGTTACAGTACTGGTGTAAGTGTGAAAGTTCTTCCATTGCCGATAAACTTCATATCATTCTAAGTTACTGCACCATGGTCTTGTTAAGATCTTCCATGTCCCTCTGCAGAATAAATTGAACATATAGTTTTGGCAAATGTACTCTAAAGTCATTGTTTAATACACGAGTAATGCTTTTCCCGTATAACGTATCAGTCTCTTGGCCATCAGTTGCGATGTATTTATTCCCGATCTTCATGTCCCAAAGCTTCTTGTACTGAAGTGCACTATTCAATTTTTTATAAGTGCATTCATGATGACTGTAACACATCGTACATGCAGGAAAACTATAGGTAATCTGATATACACTGAAGAGACAAACAAAATGGTACACCTGCCTGATATCGTGTAGGGCCCCCGCAAGCACGCAGAAGTGCCGCAAGACGATGTGGCATGAACTCGACTAATATCTGAAGATATGCAGCAGACAATTCACACCATAAATCCTGCAGAGCAGTCAACAAATCCATAGGAGTGCGAGGCGGTGGAGATCTCTTCTGAACAGCACGTTGCAAGGCATCCCAAATATGTTCAATAATGTTCATGTCTGGTGATTTAGGAGAACAATGGAAGTGTGTTAAGTCAGAAGAGTGTTCCTGGANATATGTTCAATAATGTTCATGTCTGGTGATTTAGGAGAACAATGGAAGTGTGTTAAGTCAGAAGAGTGTTCCTGGAGCCACTCGGTAGCAAACTCTCGATGTGTGGGGTGTCGCATTGTCCTACTGGAATTGTCCACGTCTGTCGATATGCACAATGGACATGAATGGGTGCAGGTGATCGGTCAAAATGCTTACGTATCTGTCACGTACCAGAGTCGTATCTAGAGGTATCACGGGTCCCATTTCACGCCAACTGCAAACGCCCCATACCATGANCTGTCACGTACCAGAGTCGTATCTAGAGGTATCACGGGTCCCATTTCACGCCAACTGCAAACGCCCCATACCATGATAGAGCCTCCACCAGCTTGAACAATCTCCTGTTGACATGCAGGGTCCATGGATTCATGAGGATGTCTCCAGACCCGTACACGTCCATCTGCCCAATACAATTGGAAACGAGACTCGTCAGACCAGGCAACGTGTTTCCAGTCATTAACAGTCCAATGGCGGCGTTGGCGGGCCCAGGCGAGGCGTAAAGCTTTGTGTCGTGAAGTCAACAACGGTAGTCGAGTTGGCCTTCGGCTCCGAAAGCCCATATCAATGATGGTCCGTTGAATAGTTCTCACGCTGGAACTTGTTGATGCCCTAGCATTGAAATCTGCGCCAATTTGAGAAATGGTTGCAAGTCTGTCACGTTTAATGATTCTCGTCAGTCGTCGTTTGTCCCGTTCTATCGCGATCTTTTTCCGGCCGCAGCGATGTCGAATATGTGATGTTTTACCGGATTCCCGATATTCACGGTACACTCGTGAAATGGTCGTACGCGAAAATCCAAATTTTATTCTTTCTACCTTGGATATGCTATGTCCTATCTCTCGTGCGCTGACTATAACCACATGTTCAAACTCACTTAAATCGTGATAACTTGCCATTGTAGAAGCAGTAACCGATCTAGCAACTTTTCCAGACGCTTGTTGTCTTATATAGGCGCTGCTGACTGCATCGCGTTACACTGATTGGTTCCATACCTCTGTTATATGTATACGCACGCCTAAGCCGATTTTTTTTTGGCTCTCCAGTGTATTTACCACATTATGGCTTATGTTATATACATTCAATGGTAGTTGAACTCAATTNTGTGATGTTTTACCGGATTCCCGATATTCACGGTACACTCGTGAAATGGTCGTACGCGAAAATCCAAATTTTATTATCTCTACCTCGGATATGCTATGTCCTATCTCTCGTGCGCTGACTATAACCACATGTTCAAACTCACTTAAATCGTGATAACTTGCCATTGTAGCAGCAGTAACCGATCTAGCAACTTTTCCAGACGCTTGTTGTCTTATATAGGCGCTGCTGACTGCATCGCGTTACTCTGATTGGTTCCATACCTCTGTTATATGTATACGCACGCCTAAGCCGATTTTTTTTTTTGGCTCTCCAGTGTATTTACCACATTATGGCTTATGTTATATACATTCGATGGTAGTTGAACTCAATTTAATGGTGAAAATCCATTTAGTCATACATCGCCCATCAATATGTTCGCTAATGTGCAGGGGTTCACATCTATCAGATTTATCATCAAAGAAATATGGATTTTGTATAATAATTAAAACAGAAGTTCCTGAAAATTCTTACCACCATTTGCTCTGCAGCTACTCGACAACATGCGTAAAGTCGCGAATCGGTGGTTGACAAATCACTATCATGGACATAAAAGGAAAGATGGCGACACAGATTATGGAATAATAAGCAGCATACTCCCTGACATGTTGTCCGCTGAGATGGTAGCTGGTCCCGAGCAAAAACGTTTCCTTGTATTTACTGCAGTGCTAGCATAAAAATTTATGACTTGCAAACTGATTTTGATTTTCCATCATTGATAAAATTAAAAGTGCAATACACAAACATTAAGCACACTTGGAATGCACGTGAAAATCATTTTTCTTGACCCTGTTTCAACATACTCGTCTTAGAGAGGCGGGCTATGGACTGTGAAGATGATGGCAACATGCTGGAAGACGAAAATGAGGTCAGCTGCTAACGGGTAAAAAAAAAAGTACAAGTCGGAAGACAAACATGTAAATGTGTTCAGCTACCACCTTTTGGAGGTTAGTTGTGAAATTATGCCAGAAGACGATAATAAGGCCGATGCACTGACAAGTCCAGCGGTAGCTACAGACGGCAACAGAAAGAACTCGCCACACGGCATTGCAGATCCGGTTGGTAGAGAAACAGTCGCAGGAAACACGGGCCAGCAGGCACCTAACATGATAAACATAGCGTTTAAAGCACAGAGCCAAAGTGACTTGAAATCAAAGCCGCGAGAAAAATATTCAAATTATAAAATAGTAACAAACAATGATTAAATAGACTGAAAAGTTTAAATAATTTCATTTATATGGCCTGATAAACCATATCTCAAAATATATAAAACATTTACCAATGCAAGTCGTGACATAAATATATCTCCAACGAATAAAATTAAAGTATTAATTAAATAAATCTTATATAGTTCAAAAGGAGAATAAAGGTATTATTTACCACAATAATTAAAATAATAAAAGTAGTGAGACATTTAATAATATTACTCGCAATAGCAGTAATTAAATTAAAATATGAAAATCAGTTTTTAATACTGTTTAAAAATAGTTCACTAGCAGTGACGAAAGAATAAAAAATCGTAATTTTTTTTAAATCGCACAAAGGTCAAGGTCATCTCTGGTCCTCTGCAAGATGCCACTACTTGTCCACTGTCAGATGCCATATGGCTCCAAGGCTCCGACACCCCACACCCCTGCACAAGCTCT
This sequence comes from Clitarchus hookeri, assembly GCA_002778355.1. Taxonomy (NCBI): domain Eukaryota; kingdom Metazoa; phylum Arthropoda; class Insecta; order Phasmatodea; family Phasmatidae; genus Clitarchus; species Clitarchus hookeri. The sequence goes on from NQII01001400.1 coordinate 332,474, forward strand.
ACCATTATATATCTACTTATATGTGTAGTTACTTTCACTCTTTTTTGATCAAACCTTTAAAAAATGGCCCCATTTATGACGTGTTCCGTTGTTTCCTTCAATGTATCACAAGTATTTTATACTTCTGTGTTAATATAAATGTGTATTTTTTGGTTAAACTGAACTTTTTATTTACCCAAATTTTTTTCATCAATTATATTGCATTTAACATTAATATGAATGAAAACCGAGAGAAGATAGGTGTGTTGGTAATGCCTAGTAAGAGGTAGTTCTCGTGCAAAATATTATTACTCGGGGTGCACAAGAATGAGGTGCATTGTCATTTTGGTGAAATTTTCTAGATTTTTATTTTTGTTTTTTTCTTACTTTGTTTGCATGAGGCGGAAGAATATCCTGGAAGTATAATTTTAGCATGGTTTCAGAAAAGTTGGACGTACCCATGAATGGATTCTATAATGTGGCGCATCAGAAAAAGTTCTTCGTTTTTCCGGCCAACTAACAGGCCGTTACCAAAATGTCTGTACATACTAGACTTGTTACGCATTCTGGTGGAAATAGCATGAACTACGAGATAACAGATGCATGTGCTTCATGGAGAGACAAGTTTTTTACTATTCTTAGCCAAATTATATATAATTATGCATATAAACTATCATGAGACACAAATGTTACCTAAAAGTGCTTTCTTAAAATTAAATAACATTTCGTAAAATAAAAATAAAAATACTGGGCTTTCAAAGTGGAGTTGTTCATAACCTGTACAAAACCTTAACAACTCAATGCGAAAAAAAATTTGGCGACTTAAACTAGAACGCAAACACATCCAACAGGCACGCCTAAGCAAGTTCCTATACTTGGCAAGAGTAGATGCTGTGAGATCTTTACTAAGAATTTCGACCGCGCTAGTATACAGGCTGATTCTAAAATCATGGGACAAGCATTGAGGGGTGGTAGAGCTCACTAAAGCAAACAATTATTGTAAAGGAATTTATTGGCGGAAGTGACGCGTTGAGGCAGAAACACAAAAACATAACACATTAACGGAAACATAAAATGTCCATTAGCAGCATACTTAACGAGTGATTCCGTACAGAGAATGTTAAAACAGTTGCTGGAAATTCATCCACTAACAGTCACGCATGCTTGGCGACCTCTACATATGACGTGATTGGCTAACAATGGTGGCGTGCATGAAATACCCGGCGTATTTGAATCTGTTCGCCAATCACTCCACCGACGCTACCAAGCTTGTATTACTGGCGGTGGTAGCAATTTTGAGCAATTATTATAAACATTGCTGTAAAAAGGCATTTAGCGGCGACGTTGTAAATAAACAATGTGTAGCATTTCATGTGTTATTTTTTGTGTTTGTGCCTCAACGCTTCACTCCCGCCCATATATTCCTACACAATAATTGTTTGTTTTAGTGAGCTCTACCACCCCTCAATGTTTGTCCCATGATTTTAGAATCACCATGTATACACGGTAACGTTACATGCTAGGCCAAGTATGCACATGTGTAGACTGGAAGAGTTTTTAGGAAATGGCTTAAGTTAGCTCTCGCCCAACATATTGGATTATTTCATTGTCTGATGACTTACTTTTTCAAGAAGAGAAGTTTTCAAAACTCGACTACAGAGTTTTTGTATCAACGTCACACTGAGAACAGACTTCACGTTTTAACTATTAAATTTAATTCTCACGATTAAGTAAACAAAATTTGAAAATATCACTATATTTTCAACATTTTGCAGCTACCAGATAACATATAGTTTAAATTGGAACTTAAATCATTACACAAACACGAACAATTTCTGCGTTTCTTTTTTAAATCCACAGGGTATTATGGTGCTGGACTAAAAAATAAACTATAAATTTTCTATCTTCTGCAAAAAAAATTTTAATTATAAAATTATGCATCAAGCATTAATATGTTTTCATTATCAACGTACGGCCCTTAATACATTATTGTTATTTCGCGCATAAAATCATGCTTTTTTATAGGTTTTTTCCTGATATTACAAGAAAGTACTACTTTATTTAACTGCGCTATAAAAATAAAACAATAATTTAATCATAATAACAGTAGTTTAGGAAGGGTGTGTCCGTCAATTACAGCAAAGCATGTCATTCTCCCTATAATTTCTAGCGAAAAGCTTTAGTAATTATTTATTATCAATGTAACTTATTTGTTGGATGAACCAGATGGCTGTTAAGTTGTCAAATTTACAGCTGCATTTGAAGTAACTTGAAATGATAAATAAGACATTTTTATAAATTTATTTTTGCCGTGTGGTTACTTGCATTTTAATTAACCTCAAAAAACAGCACGTGAACCCATATACGAAGATATATTTTGTCACGCGATTTTGTGGTTTATTTAAAGCGTATATAGGTTACCGTTATAAAGTTGGAATAACAGTAAGACGTGCCATTAGTGTAACTAGTTATTAGAATTTATGAGATCAATAGGAATTATATTATTTTATTTAACAAACTGAAAAAAGCATAAATGGAGAAATTTAAATTGCTTGGCTCTTGTCATTTAAGTTAAACTATTTTACTCAAGAATTCTTGAATACATATAATTGCGTTTGAAAAATAATGAAAATAATATGGAGATTTACTCCCGGGTTTATCAATACAGAGTTAACTGTTTTCTCATTTAGATGTAGCAATTTTAGATTTAAGGTAATGGTTGGTAAAACTTATTAAGAATGAATTACATTTTTTAAACAAAATACTTACACGAAACATTTTATTCAAATAGCGTTATAAAAGTTGGAAATAATGCTACAAACATATTATATGGCCTTTAGGGAAAGTATTATCATTAAAATGAATTCCTTTTCAGTATCGATTCCGAAAAGATCCATCGATTAGTTTCAATACCCTAATATGGTTGTGCCTTTTTTATTAATAAGAAAGGCATTTATAAACAATTTTCTATACTTGTGGATTGAAGTGTTGTTTTTACAAAGTACATACTTCGAATTGTAATAAGTTACAAAGGACAGCGTCACTATCGTCTTATAAAATTAAGAATGGGATGCCGTTTTATATGCACCTACGACGTGGTGTTTGCTGTTCATACACATTACATTTGTCTGACTTTAGATATTGGAAATGTTTGCATGATAACTGTCTCACTATTTCAAAATTTTAAGGAGTGTTTAGTTAAAAACGGAGTTACGTATTTTTTTAAATTCAGTTTTCTATGGCTAATTAAAACATATTATCGCGTATAATATTTTAACGTAGAAAATATTAAACATATTAATATATATTTACATAGACATACACTAACAACCATAATCGTACATAGATATAACAGTATCACGAAAGCCACAAATCCTACTATTCAACTAAAATCACCGTCATGGTTTTCAATACTCACCCGTCATTTTTGGAATTGAAGTAGATGCTTCCGAGAAAAAATTTCCAAGCTTCTGCAACGTTCAACGAATTTAACTATTATGTTAAGTTCAAATAGTAAATACGCTTTACACGCGCACCGTATTTTGTTCAGGTCGAACCGAAACAGATCTTTTTGTAGATAAATGCGAAATATTGAAACTGCCTGCAGCATCGGGGACTCGTGCTGCTAATCCCTTCAAAGTTCTCACCTCAACTGAGCAAAAAGCGGCCTTCTGCTGTTGTGACTGCTGGGTTAACGACTATGTGGCCCATTCATATTTTTACAATGCGCCTCTTATAGAAATAAAGCTGCAATGTCGCGCTTTTTGTGGTGGCATACAAGAAAGCCGAAGAAAGTTTTCTCCCCATTTTGTGGCGAGCCTGAAAGAGGGATTTTTTTTTAAAATAAAAAAGGTCGTTTAAAACTCAACCAACCAATAAAACCCGCGGCTCAGTAAATCAGTTAGTGTTCATGTAAGGAAATTCACTATAGCGCCAATCTTTTCACCGTCGATAATCGAAAGACAAGGGAATAATATTACCATATTAAAAAAAAGACCTGTAAGCCGTTACCAACGAAACCATTTAATATTCGCCGTCTGGTTTTTATAACAGCCACAGGGTTATTTTATTTTACTCATATAATGATATAAAAAAATAAGTTATAGGTTTATTTTCTGGCTCAAAATCATTTAGAAATAAAACGTTGGTCCTTCTCTGTAGGCATATTTTTCAAAATATTATTTTACTCGTGTATACAGAAATGTATTAAATGAAAAGTTTAAGTTACTGCAACGCTTCATTTTACGATCATCTGCAAAAATTCGCTAAAATATGTTTTAAAGGGTTAATTTGAATACCTAACTCATTAAGTTATATATATTTTTTAATAAACGACCTTAAAACAAATATATCTGAAGAATAGTTTTACCTTGAAAGAGTTAAATCGTGTTTGCCAACATAAAAGCCCGATATGAAGATATGTAATATTCAACCTTTTGTATTTCACTGTTTTTGCCGCTAAAAATTGATCTCTGGATATCTTGATTTTACTTAAATTCATAAATAATTTTTTTAAGAGCTTTCTTTTAAATAACATTCCTTTCAAAAATCATAATTTTTGCATTTAACTTAGTCAAGGTGTAGTAAGAATTTATAACAAAATGAAACCGTTTTACGTCTAGCTAGAGTTTTGGGAAGAGGCTAGTAGAGTATTTATTGCACTATAATTCATAAGTTAACAACTAATGTTGATTAAATTTACAATATCTTCGGCAGTGACAGAAACTCGAAACCAAATTTCATACTATGATCCGTCCTTTAGCTTTAATATATCTTACCTTAATAACATATCACACAGTCACCTAAGAGTGGAGAGTGGAGTGGGGGGATGTAGGAGGCTCTTAACATCGAGGTCTTGTAAGTCGACGAGGGTGAAGTGAGGCGAGTAAGAAGCAGCGCCAGAATGAGTGAGCAGTGGAAGTGGGATATCCCCGAGAAAACCCGCTAACCAGCGGCATCGTCCAGCACGACGGGAATCGAACCCGGTTCGACTAAGTGGAAGGCGAGTAGTCTAACCACTACACTACTGTGGCCCCCTCCATTACAAGGAGAAAGCTAGACAGCAAAGGCAATTTTTTGGAATTCCGGTTTTCGACGTTAGACCCGTCTGAGCTAAAACAAAATTCGGAAACGTAATTTTTTAAAATATATTAATTATTCTTTTCTTTAATACGTGTAACTTGTTTGAGTTTCGTTTTATTCATTATATCATTACATGGTAGCCATGCAAAGTTTTCCTTGAAACTTGCTCTCTTTGACCGTACTTTATTATTTTATATAGGCTTGTATTCATTGATGGTGTACAGCCAACTATCCCCCACCCCCAAAAAGGCATTATGCTCAACTTCCTTGTAATAGAATACTGCGTGGAGCGCGATGCTTTTATCCAGGTGTTGGTATATTCGCGTTCCAAAACCTAGATAATCGTTTTTATGACGCCATACTGTTTGATAAATACAAATTACAGCACTGCCTATCGGAAACCTTTTCGTAGTGTTTTTATCTACAGTTATTATTTTCCACACCCCTGCAGCTAAAAATTTTATTGCAGACGTCTTCAAACAGTATTTTCTACTGACTCCGTGTTTGGTATATACGCTACTCTTCCTCTAATTGTTTTAAGTACGCAATACTCACCTAGACTGTACAATCATACTCCCATTTCCCCCCAAATCCCTATACCTAAAACTTACCTGCCTGATTTCGCGAACCGTTAAAGATACAGAAATCGTACTTGGGGCAACCCTTAATTTACACCGAGAAAAATGTTTCGTGGAATCAAACAAAGTTTGTTCAGCACAACCAAATGAACAGTTTGTAAAAGTGCAATGAAATATTTTGTTGTTGAAACGAAATTATTTTATCTTTCTTATTTGCTTGCCCCGGGCAAAGATTTGGTTGGTGGAAGTAAAGATTTGTTTGGCTCCACGTGCACTAAACAGTTTCAGTTAAAATAAACAGAGTATTATACCCAACGGAGGTTCGGACCTGGATCATCTGCGCTACAGCGCCACGCCCTCAGCTTGGGCGACTACTGATGAAACCTGAATGTTTTTAGATACATAGATTTTAAATAATGGACAACGCAAAGTGCGTAAATAAATATTTCAAGTTTTACAGCCTTACTTCTTAGTTTTATGTTGCAATTGTTTTATTATGATGTCTTTACCTTTATTAATCCTCAATATATGCATTAAGAAACACTGTTTATATACTAATTGTCACAATAAAAATGCAAACAAACTCTCGAGCTGTATTTTCGAACAAAGGCAATCAAATGAATTGCCAACCAATTATATACAGTTGATTCAACCAAACATTTTGTTGATAGTCTAATTTCTTTTGGTCTAACACAGAGGTTTTGTTTATTCAAACGTGTATTTTGTTAAATGAACAGAATGAATTTTGTGACTTTTCAAGTTTGGTTTACCAAGTAAAATATTTTGTTGGGCAACTAGATATATTTTTGAACCTATACAAACAAATATTCTGTTTGCCTTTCTCTCATTGCTTTTCAATATATTCACAGCTAAAACTGTTTACATCATTTGTTTAACTGCCTGATATCTTACCGTTTAATACCGAAGCTCCTCAATTACCGAAAATTATCGTTATCACTACAGTTTTCGGGAAATTTCTTCAGTAATAGATTCGATAAACCGACCAGTTAATAAATATGTAAACCGAAAACCTTTTTTTAATCTGTAACTATCTCTGTTCAGACGAATTCGAAAAAAAAACTCGAAGATATATAAACTTTTATTTACTAAACAATCAGAGGAATGATTTAGATTCCCAATTTAAGAAATATGAAAATAAGAGAGTTAAGAAAAGTATGAAAAAACTGGAAAGTATTGTTACAAATCGATAATAGACGATTTAATCACAACAATTACTGACTTCGTATGTCCAAACAAGAAAGATATTCAAAATGAGATGATAAATATATATAAATATAATTTACCTTTCATAATACTAAAAAGAAAATTAATCTTAACATCCAAACTTAGTTAGTAATATGTCAGACTTTACATTTGAGGCCTCCCATTCGAAAACTTTCCATGTGATTTCCAGTATAACTATCAGGAAACATTTGCGTTGCTGTCATTTAACAGCAGCGCAAATGTTTCGGGCATACATGTAGTTATGTGTATATTGAGGAAGAAACATGGAGGTAGAGAGTATTGGAAATACCGAATGGAGATGGCAAGTTATGGAATGACAGATGTGGAGAAGGCCAGTTTTGGAACGAAATTTCAAGTATTGACAATCGTCATCGCTGGTTGATAACTGTAGACAGATTGCAAAGTGTATTCTAATAGAAATATAACTTTTCAAATAAAGTAAGTATTAATACGGAAAAAAACTTATTTTATGCAAAAGTCGACATTTAAATTACTGCGAATATGTATTTAGACATAATGTGTGGCGCCAAGTCAGTCGGAAACTTAAAAAAATAATACCATTTATCTCTATTTCTGAAAACGAGGATAATGCAGTTAGCGGTGAAAAACATTTGCTGGGATAACTCGTTCTTTTTTGTCCTTGCATTTTAGATGATGGTGTTACAGATCTCTAGCAAATAATTTTCAAATTATTTCAATCATTTTAATAACTGCACAAAACATTCAATCCTTCAAAAGTGCCTCACCTTTTTATAATACAGGCCACAGGCAATATGCCACATCAGTTCAATACATTACATTTTTTGGCTGCTAAGAAATAACAGGATTTGGAATGATAAGAGAAATGGAATTGCAAGTTCTCGAAAGACAACCGCTTTTATTGACGCTAATTCAAAATGAATTAACAGGTTTTGGGGCGTGCATTTTTACTCGTTAGGTAGCCAATGCGATGACTTACAACATGGTAAAGCTAACTGGAATTTTGTTTTAGAGTTGAGTTATTGGGTTTTGGAATGGGACGCCTCTTTTTCGCGAACACTTTTTAACAATCGAGAACTATGAGGGGTAGTAAGAATTATCAATTTGAAAGAATTTTCAAAAGAAATAACAGATTTTAGTATTGAAAATACCGTTAATATATTATATCCCATTATTTTTATGAATTCTTCAAACTCAGCTTTTCGCATGTGGGGATCGTGTCGGAAGATGCCGTTGGTCGGCGGGTTTTCTCGGGGATCTCCCGTTTCCCAGGCCCTTCTATTCCAACGCTTTTCCATTCTCACCTCATTTCCCCCCCTCATCAGCTCTCAAGACCTCGTTGTTAACAGCCGCCCAAATATCTCAACTCAACTCAAACTCAACATTACTTGAATTAATAAAAATAATGTTGAGCTCCTCAGTGCTCTAAAAGCTAGAATTTATCTTTTTTGCTATTGTCATATACAAATAAAGAACGAAAGCCAAAAATTCTACATACAAACCTTTAAATACTTAATAACTAATGGAAACGATATAATAGAATTGCACACAAATGTATAAGGTCGAATACTGTCAAAATATGTGGGATCTCAAAAACGAGGTTATAAATTAACTTAGGAGAAAATAATCTGGTTACAACTAGCAATCAAAAAATGTTATCGATTATTTTCATCTTACATCGAATTACCAAAATTAGTTATAGATGAAAACGTCTGAATTACGTCATTCGATCATATTACCGAAGAATTTAGAGGAATAGCATGCCATTATTGTAATTTAATTTTACAGCTTCCAAAATTAATACCAGTTGAAATTCATAATTTAATAAACGATTCAAAGTTATTCTTAATACTGATTTTTAAAATTAGTGAAAATTACAGAGACGTAAAAATTTTACCGATTTTAAAAGAAAGTTATATAAATTTTTTAAAGAAATGTATCGTTGATCATTATAAACAACTTATGACGTTTCAAGATGTGTTAGATGTTATCAACATTTTATAATCAAATTATCAAAAAATGTACATATATAAAAAATTATTGCTAAAAAGGAATTTGATATATAAAATATAAACATTTAGATTTATTAGTACAAGTCTAGATAAACAAGTAAGAATTTAGCCGAGATTAGTGGTTGTTATTGTTCAAATTACCAATCAAAACAAGAAATTAAAAATATTGGATTTTTAATTATTAATAAAAATTTAATAATAAAATTATAAGCTAATTGTAAAAACATAATAAACTAGTAAGTAAATCAATTGAAGTAAATAAAAATATAATACAATAATTTAAAAAAGAGGACTTGAATTAAATTTTAAGAAAGACTTTTGTTCATACGAATGGGTTAATGAACAACTTCCAGAAATAAAAATGTTTGGTTCTCAACATTAAATTATAAAAATCAGAGATTCAGTTTTAAAATTTTGAAAGTTTATAGACATCTCAGCCGCAAAAACTTTGGTGATTACCAAGACTTGTATTTAATATTACATACCGTTATGTTAAAAGAGTGTTTGATAACTTTAGAAAAACGTCTTATGAAATTAGATCCTGTTTATCAACTCCAAATTTGGTTGATTCCGCTTGTTTAAAAGAAACAGGCCAAAATTTAAAATTAATAACACACAAAAAACTGTATGAAATGTACGAAACAGGAAATTCGTGGTGGAACAACAGTGATCCAGCATTTATATTTTATAACTAATTATTGTTATTTCTATGAAAATAAACTAATAAAGCAATAAAACTCTAAGCAAAAAAGGCTGCTGAAAAAGAAAAAATGAAAATAAAAGTTATATATGATGTACTTGGGTTTTAATAATTTATATGACTGGGCTTTAAGTCAACCATTATCAGTGGGTGGTTTTATTTAATATAATAATATATCAGATAAATAAAAACTAAAATTTATAAAACCAATGAAGTTAATAAAGAAAGAATTTTAAATTTATTAGACGACTATAAATAAGGGTATACATTTAATATTAATTTACAAATTCAGGAGAGCCTCACAAAAAATTTCAAGAGTGTCCAATGTTGCCTGAACACTATTTACCTAATTATGATGAATTATAAAGTTATCAAGAAGGATTGATCATTTAAAACATTGGATGCAAACCAATATATATAGACTCAAACTTATGAGTATACTCAAATTGAAAAAAGAATGTTATTGACTATCGAATTTTGAAAGAGTGTGTTAAAGAATTACATATTTTAAAAGGAGTAAAAAATAAAATTCTTTTTTTACAAAATATTTTTTGAAACCATACAATGAAAAAAATATAACGTAAAGACAAGTGGGAAGTAACGATTTCGTACAGAAATGTTTTAAGTTACTAAATAATGCTGTATATGGAAAACAAATGGAAAATGTGAGAAATCGATGTGATGTGAAATTAATCGATTTTATCAAAAAGTTTAATAATCACAGAAATTATGAAACCAAAACTATATTTACTAATGAAGATGTTGTTTGGTTATATACTGCAATAAGTACTAATTCATATAATTCAATTAAGCAATATATGGTGGGTTTGCTGTTTTAGAATAATCGAAGTTATTGATGTATACATTTTACTAAAATATAATAAGATAAATATAACATTTAAAAAATTTACTAATAACAGAAGCAGATTCTTTAATTGTTGAAATGGAGACTGAAGATGCTTATGAAGATATTGAAAGAACGATAGACTAGTTTGATACTCCAGATATAAACACTGAATGCTTGCCACAAGTTAATAAAATAGTTCAAAGATTATTAAAATTTTAATGTTTTAGGAATACCATTCCGAGAATTTTATGGACGTAGATAAAAAAATTGTATACATTCAAAACTGATTTCAAACCAAAGAATGTTTGTAAAGGAGTTGGAATATCTAATATAGAAACATTTTAATTTTAACTTTACAAGAATGATTTAATAAATAGTAAAATAAAATAAGGAACTGTATATGGAATTGTTTAAAAACTTTAAAAAATTATATTTTAAAGTTGAATGAAAGAAAACAGAATTATCACCACACGAATATAAAATATATTTCATAGATAAAATAAACACATCACCATATGGACATAACAAAATTTAAATTTTAACAAAAATAAATTTCCAATAAGGATTATAAAAATATAAATTAAAGAATAATCTTAACCATACTCTTCATAATAATAACCATCATAACAATCTGAACCATAAAGTCCTTCTTTAAAATATGCAATTTCAACTGATAGATAATCGTGCATATTAATTTTTAAATAGCTTTGAACTGAACAATATCTCCATCATTTTCCATTTATATATAAAAATTTTAATAAAACATTAAATATATGATAACCTCGATGTCAGCACCATAAAAATATATGACATTATTATTGTCATATCTTATTTCTAATACAATATAATAAAAAATGTCATTAATTATTTCATGAAATGGCGGATAAGCAGGTTCATAAACAATCGATTCACGAAACCCAAACATTGTTTTTGGTTCAAAACCAGCTATAATATCCGTTTCTAAGTTATCTTTTTTATTAATTTTTATAAACATAGCATGAGATAAATTACGATGAACAGCTATAGTTTAGAATTTAATAAATTAGTAATTTAACTACGAATTTAATTTTTATTTATTTTTTGTTTTAAATAACCTAAAATATCCGATAAACGATGATCCAACTTTATATCATATTAACTCTAGACATTTATTAAGTTTGTTCTATTATTTGTTTCTAAAACAGCCTTATAAGTTTTAAATAATTTATATATTCATTTATAGTTTTGGTAATGATTTAATATTATATTCACCTTTCGGAATAACAATTTATTTGTTTCCCACACCTGAGACTTGATCAACACATTTTATAGTATTATTATTTATATTTGATGTTAAATATGATGTATGAAATCTAATTTAAGCAATATAATGTTCATCACGAAGAAAATCATAGCGAAAGTTTTTTCGTTAAAATATAATTATTACTTGTTAACCACTTAATTCATTTATATAATAATTATTTATTAAATAAATGACACTGATTGGGGAATTTGTTCTTTAATTAATGAAGAAAAAATTTTTAAAAAACTTATATAATGCCTAATTTTATCAGATAATATTAGAGCAATAATAGTTGGTCCAAGTTACTGTGGTAAAATTAATCTGATAATTAATTTTGCCTACAAAACTGGTTGTTTACATTTAAAAAACTTATGCGTTTGTTCAAAAAGTTTAAATCAAGAAAAGTATGCTTGTATAATCGAATATTTGTAATAATTTTAAAAAAGAAAGAAAAGATAGGATAAATTTTTTTTTGTGATTTTTATGAAATGTTTTTTTTTGGATGAATGAGAAAAGAACTCTCTAGTTATTTTTAAAGATGTTATTTCAGAAAACCAATATACAATTCGTGTATATCTTACTAGAGGAATACATAAAATTATTGATTGTTTATATTGACCTCAAACGTTTTCAAAAGTTCCTTAAAAATTAGTAAGGAAAAAAACTAATATTTTATTTATATTCCGACAATATGGTACGAACTTGAAACGTATTTATAATGATATTGTTAATGGAGATATGTCTTGTTTCTAAGTGTTGGAATACAATTATGGTTTTATTAATGTAGAGGATGGTTCTGAACTACAGGTACTAACACTGTGAGGTGATATGAACAATGTCGTACAGTAACTCATAAGGGAGGTAACAACCCTCGAAAATCGATACTTCAAATGTTTCTACCGGAAAATAATGAAACCTGCATGAGATGAAAGAGCCATTCTGTGAATAATGTTTTCTTTAACCAAGACCTGAAACCTCCGAAGAGTTGTGGCATACTATCATCCCCTACATTGAGACATGTTATTATCCTACCAATGTGTGTGTAACTCTCGGGTATTTTGTAAAGACGTCATAATCATACGTTACTGCACGTAAACACGTTACCTTGATGTAACACTCTCAGACGAACAGTGTTTGAGATAACGGTCCAAGTTTGTAAGGGTGCACTTGGTTGCCTGCCAGATATGTAACCCGTGGTTCAAGGTAGGTCGTACGGACACGGTTTGACTGCAGGTAACGGTGACAGGACATGTTCGTACAGTACAGGCTCTGCGGGCATTGCAATTTAAAGAGGAAGACCGAGAGCATGCCTTGCAAATCATTCGTGTGAATGTTTTACAGTAACTGTTCAAAGTGGCGACCACCTGCTTCGATACACAAATGACAGCGACGCACACTCGACTGTCTGGCGCTGGCAAAGATGTGTGGGGTGTTTCGAATGATAGGACAGGCATCAGTAATCGGAGCGCGAAGTTCAGCTACCGTGTTGATCGGGGTCTCTTATACCAATGTCTTGAGATGACCCCACGGAAAGAAATCAGGTGGCGTCAGGTCTGGGGAGCGTGGTAGCCACCTCCATGGTCCGCCTCTGCCTATCCAACGCTCACCAAATGTGGCGGTTGGTGGTTACGGACTTCCGAAATGAAGTGTGCAGGGGCTCCGTTGTGCTGGTACCACAAACGCTGGCGTGTGTGTAAATCCATGTCCTCCAACAGAACGAGTGGTATATCCTCTAAAAACTCTCGACAAAGGTGGCCAGTCAAACGTGGTGGCAAGAAGTACGGTCCAATGAGGTTGTCGCCGACTATGCAAGCCCAGACGTTAAAAGAAAATGTCACTTAATGACGGCATTCAACCATTGCATGTGAGTTTACGTCGTTCCAAACGCGACTGTTTTGACTGTTGAGAACGCCATCATGTGTGTAAGCAGCCTCGTCTGTACACATAATGTAGCGAGGGAAGCCAGGTTCGTCTGCGCAGTGATGCAGAAACCAGTGAGGGAAATCGACACGTGTCTGGAAAAAAGCTGGGGGTGTAAGCCTTGCACTTTTTCACGACGATACGGGCGTAGCTGTTGTTCGTGCAGAACCTTAGACACACTTTTGTTGCTGTCATGCATTGTGCGAGCGATTTCACGTGTGCTACTTGATGGCGAATCGGCGATGCATTCCGACACTTCCTCCTCAAACCCGAATGTCCGGACGTTGAGTATCACACTGGTGTCATACCTGCTCGCTGTAAATGTTCCGGTCTCGCGCAACAGTCTTTCCACAGACTTGAATATCCGATGATCTGGATGGCGTCTGTTTGGAAAGGTCTGTTCATACAGTCTTTGTGCTGCTTTTGCGTTACCGCACGCGGCACGAATCACGAGATGCATATCCGCCATTTCTGCGCACGTGTACTGTCTGTCCGTGTTGCGAAGCAACAGTGCAATGCCACCCTGTCACACACGCTAGCAGTGCTAACTCACAGCGGCGCGCGTAACAGTTCACAGCTGCGTACGCAACAGTGTCAACACGTAGTACGACCTTCCTTGCACCACGGGTTGCGTACCTGGCAGGCAACCAAGTGCACCCTAACAAACTTTGTCTGTTTTCTCGCTAACTGTTCGCCTGAGAGTGTTACATCAAGGTAACGTTATTTGTGCATTAACGTCCTGTGCGTATGATTATGACGTCTTAAAGAAATACCCAAGGGTTACACATACACTGATATAGTACTAACATACAGCCCCCTTTTATTCACACTGTACGGGGATGATAGTACTCTACAACTGTTCGCAGTTTCCGGTCTTGGTTAAAGACAACATTATTCACAGAATGACTCTTTTATATTATGTAGATATTTTTTATTTTTCGGCAGAACGATTTCAAATATATATTTTCATGGGTGGCTACCTCCCTTGCCAGTTACTGTATGACATAGTTCGTGTAATGTTTTCTATCCCATTTTGCATTGGGAATCACGTCACAGTGTTTGCACCTGTAGTTCAGGACCATCTTGTAGATATGAATAGAAAAAATGGTGACGGTAAATACATGAGTCAGGATAAGGATTTATAACCTTTAAGGTTACCGAAGAAAACAGTTAATAAGGTTAAACAAATAACTTCGCTTTTTAATTGAAAGTTGGAGGTGGAATTTCACCTCCACTAAAAATATCTTTACAAGCTATCTTGGATTCTATTTATTGAGTTTCTTTATTTGATAATTTGGTTTGCATATAAATTAAGGTTTACAAAATCATTCTCTTTATGTTAGAAATAATTACAATTTCTTTATCGAAAGAAGATCAAACTTCATGATTTATCAATTATTGAAATGTATATGGGCTTTAAATATTTATTATGAGAACTTATTATAAAATAACTCATGATTAAAAATTTAACAAGAACGATATAATTTGAAAAAAAAGTGGTTCATTAGGCGACAAAAAAATTTAATTTTTAAATATAACAAGATGTGGTGGGAAACATGAGCTTTAAGATCTATAACCATATTCTAGAAAATGGAATAAAAATATTGTTAAATGGCATCTTGCATTAAGCAGTAATTGAATAGTTAGAAAAACTTAAGGGTTTTAAAGTTTGGGAAACAGATGTAATTTAAAATTTGTTTGTAATAATAATCCAAATATAATTTTATCATTTAAACAAAGTGTTTCAAAAAATATCATCTACGACATGTCCGTATAGTTAAAAAGATAAAATATTAGGTCACACCTATTTTCTGCACAACCAATAATGTATCCAATACATAAAAATAATTTAGAATCAAGTAAAATTTATGTTGACTATATTCTAAGTAATTATGGAAAAACCTTAAGAAATTATTCTCTAGAACCTGTGCTCACTGACACTGATATTCACCATATCTATGTGCAAACCAAAATATCAATACTTATCGTATTCTCGATGCAATTTTTAATAGATAATATAATTGAAAATAAGCCATGTCAGATAACAGATAACATATTTACCACGAAATTTTTTACACTTTTTATATTTATCAACGAGCTTCAGGAGATATTGTTATAATAATTTTTATGAAAATATATATGATTGACAATATAAATTTTAATATTATTCAAGGACTTCCAATGGTATTATCTTCTGTCGGAATAAATGATAATTACAAAATAAATGCAGTTTTTTAAATCTTATAATCGTGAAACGTTTATCTTTTTGGATAAAATATTTTATGCTCAATTAGAAGAACGTTATTAAAAAAAACGCAACCAGAAACGATAAATGATAAATTTATATACTTTCCAGGTGATTAAGAATCTGGTTTCAGATATACAAATTGTTTAATAAATGCTTTTACAACAAGTAATACATTTTGTAAGAATAATGCATTTACTAATCAGTTTATAAGAGCTAGTAAAAACATTTCTTTATTTGGAATAAAATTCAATTCATATAATGAAACTATTAATAATATGAAAGCAATACGCATTATTTAGAACATTTTAAACAATGAGTTATAGTCAAATATTGTAAGTAGGATTTGCTTTAGAAAAAATGCTTTAATTTAACTTAAATTATATATCAGTTAGTAAATATATGTTAAAGTACGGGCCATTTTTATCATATTAAAGGCTAAATCAACTACTTTTAATCTAAAATACATTTACTTAAAAAATAAAATTTAAAAAATAAAATGATTTTTTAAAATTGTAATTTCAAAAGCAATGTTTACAACACAACACAAACTTAAAAATTTAATTTCTATTGTACACATTGTGGTGGAGAATATCAAAAACATATTTACATTCTAAATTTAAAGATTAAAGCTAAAGCCATAGGGTATCCCATTTGATAATTATAAAATTAATTTATAAATTGAAGTTACAAACGTGAGTACGTAGGTGCAATAATTTTTCTTTTTTTTTACGATGAAATAATTGATGATTTTAATTCAGCTATTTATACTAATGCAACACTGGAAATATTTTTTAAAATTTAATTTTTAAATTTATATTTAAGTCTATTTAATTAAATGTGTTTTAGTTTTAAACCAGTTGATAAAGAATTCAATATGAGGAAAAATTGTCCATACTAAACCAGATATTAACTACTTTAATTTTGAATTACAAATGATAAACGATCATTTCCCGTAAGTAAAGGAAACTTTTATCTTAGGTGCTTCAATAAATAAGATTTTCCTTTTTCTTCAAAGAAGCTAGATTTAATAGATAAACATATGTTTTAATTGTGGAAAGATGTGGTAAAATAACATTTCCATGTTTCATAAAAAATTGTCCGCATGATATGAAGAGAAAAATATTCAAAATGCTGAATAATGTGAGTAATATCGCTTGTCTCATAAAGGTGCATAATCTGTTAAATGATAAAATCATTATTGAAGTTTGGGTTTCACTGAACATGTGTTTACTTGTCTGAGACCTATCTGAAACTGTCTAAGACTGTTCAAATCTGAGCTTAATTCCTAAAGTGACTAGAAATATGATTCCTTCTCTTCTTTCTCCTTCATTGAAACACAGAGAAATAGCTGCGTGATGCATTTTATTTTCCAAATATATATAGCCGGGGCACGATAGATGGGACATAGCATCACCGAGGTAGCGATAACATTTGGATGTTCGCGTACGACCATTTCACGAGTGTACCGTGAATATCGGGAATCAGGTAAAACATCACATCTTCGACATCGCTGCGGTCGGAAAAAGATCGTGAAAGAACGGGACAAACGACGACTGACGAGAATCATTAAACGTGACAGACGTGCAACCCGAGGTAAGTGAAAATAATGAAAACACGCGCATATACTGGCACTTTACCGCGAACTCGAAATTTGCCCCACGAACTGACGGCTGTCGCGCTGTGGACAGGCAGGAAACTCGCGCAAGCCACTTGACTCTGGCAGGCAGTGGCTAGGTCCAGCCTCGCTGACGTCACACGTAACCCTCTCTTTCGAAGGTAAGCCTGTCGTTCAGAGGGTTGTTGGCACAGTTTTCTGCAACGTGTAGACGTAACTCATTTTGAGATAGGCATTCTCTTTAATGACGAGGTACACTTTGGACTTGTCGCGATAAATGCCCGCAACAGACTTGTGTGCGCAAAGTCCATTCTTGGTTACATCCAACTTTTTTGAAGGCTCGCTATAGTCCTACTTTCAGGCTATTCCTCCATCCAATACAAACAAAGATTAACCAAATATAGAAAATTGCGTCAAAGGAACAACGCACCGCATTCGTGCCCAATCAGTTTAATAATATTTTGCATGAGAACTATTTGTTACTAGGCATTGCCAAGACAACTATTTATCTCTCTGGTTTTATTTATGTTAATTATATATGGAATATTGTAATTTATCAAAAATTTTACTGGATGTTCCATTTAACAAAAATAAGAGAATTTTACGTTAACAGAATTGTAAAACGCTTGTGATACACGACATATCTAGGTAACAACCAAACGCTTCCTACATTAGGTGATATTTATAATTTTTTATTCATAAACTGTAAAGATACCAAGGACAGAATATATATGAAAGTCAGTGCGCTCAATTTGTCCACCGGCGCCAACAGAGTTTCGGCGTGAATATTTAGGAGGGTATCGTTGGTGGCGTGTTGGTAGACAGTGTCATCAAAAACGTCAATTTTTTTTCCTCCTGCGGGGGACTCTCCTGGAGTTACTAGTTGATCCATTGCACACCAAACAATGATTGTGGTCCCATCACGACGGTGCGCCAGCCCTCAGTGCACTAGCTTTCACGACCACAGCAATGACACAATTCCTTGCAGATGAACTTGTCACTGAGGTTCCGTTCCCTGGCCTCCACGGTGATCCGACCTCAGTCGATTGGATGTTTTCGTCTTGTTGTTTCACCTCGACTGAGGCGAAAGAAAATATCGTCGTTTCGCTGAATCGTAGCAGCGGGTACCTAAATTGTACGGCGTGTGTGGACGTGCCCGCCAATCAATTGTGCGTCTTTATGGACTGTGTCGTGCATCTGGTTCGTACCATTTAACCATAGCTATATGTGTATACTCGTGTCATTTGTTTGACTAAATATTCATTCACGGAATAATATCACAGCAGCTCATTTGAGATGTGCTGCCTTAACGAGAACAGCGACAAACAATGCACTCTAGAATGCGACAAAGATGCAGAAAGTGTTGCCTGCTCCCGCAGGCGCTACACTTCACACTTTTACACTCGGTGCGCTGTTTTGTGATCAGTTTGCATCGAAGGTTTACAGATTATTACAAGATAATTACCCAACAACTTCCAATTTTATTAACTAAGAAGAAATATGACCTAAACCACACATAAGAAACACGAAATCTTCTGTCAACTAGGCTTCCTTGTCATCCTCATGCCATATCTCATAATTGTTTACAAAACCATTTGAAATCTTTTTTTATGAGCCCATGTCTCTTTTCGTATGCACTTTGGATGAATGGTGATACATATATAAAAAATAACAAATTTTACACTAGCAATCACCTGAATAAATTTGTTGGTCAATTGAAGCCTTATAATGTGCCTAACATTGCTTTTTTTTTCTTTTTTTCGAATGAATATATTATTTAGTATAGATTTAATTCTATATTTATCACGCTCGTAAAGTTCTTCTACAAGAGTTTTATCTTTGTAGCTATCAAATTTTGCTTAACAATTTACTATAACATATTCCTTACAGATGTATAGATACCCATATGTCGTATAAAACTTATTTAGAAAACATTTTATATTTTATGTTTATTGTAAATATTTACATATTTTTGTATAATTCTCTTAATGAAAGCTAATTACATTTTCAAATAAATCTAGTATCGGTGTAAAAGTTATTTTTTAAAAATCAGTTGTAGGAAAGTAGACGGTTTCTTACAGTTTGCGTATACGGTTTCTATTAACATGATGACGTATATTTTCTTTACGTATTTAGATAACACATGAGTGTAAACATTGTCTCGTACATATCAGGTTTATGCGAAACTTTGGAAGGTCACCTATTCCCCATATGGTAACTCATGTATCTTATGTGATGCTGTTACGTCACCATAATTTACGAAGGGTCGCATGTGAGTGTACAAGTTGCCTGAAATTTTTTTACTAATATCCGAAGGATAGAGATGGGCCAGGTAGAGCATACGAAAAATCGTGTTTACCAACACAGTGTTTATTAGTAGAGCTAGTCTGCACACAGACTAAACACGCGGTAAACTACAATTCTTACATGTCACTCTCGCGTCGCTTTTGGAGACCCCTTGGTCAACAGAAAATGAAAGTTTTGGTTCCTTCCATAACGTTCAGTAAAATTTTCGCTGATTTCTCATTTTGTAGCGTTTTCATACATACACTTTTATGTGAGTTCCGCTTTAAATGACGATCTCCACTGCCGAGTTCTGGCACACCTTAGCTCCGGATGATGGAGTTCTGCGTTTAGAATGCGAATAGGTTAAGGATGTTGTAGTTTTTAGGTGTGAGTTTCTGCTAGTGGGCTTTCTAAGCCGCCCGTATGTTAGAACTCCAGAATGTAAGCTGTTGCCTGCGTGTACGCCTTGGACACGTTTGTGTGAATAATCGTCAACTCAACACAAATAGTCTATTGTACCGGAAAAGCTTGCATTTTTTCAGTAGAGACGTGGGTGACGTAAAAAAGGCGCAAAAACTATCACCCGGTTCACCGAAATATGTGTAAACTGGTTTTCATATCATAATATTAAGGCTAACAGTGGGTTCCAAACCACTTCAAAACGACTTATGTCGTGAATTGGGCTCAAGCTATGAGCGCTTCAACCTTCTTGTTAGAGGAACAGTGAATGATTACCTCGCCTTTCGTAAAATTTTTAGATGAATTTATGTGTTCCAATAAAATTTTTTTTATTAAAATTTGTAATGTTTTTATTTTAATAGTCTCAGTGTAGTTTTATGCACAATAACAATGTATGGTACTTAAACTGGCTTGGGTATTTCCACTGCAGCGAGGTTGATGGCATTTATCTTTATGGCAAGACAAACTCGCTCAAAAACATCTGACACTTTCAAATGTCACAGGAACATTTGGTTTTATCTCGTTTTTTAGGACATACTTGAAAACAAAACTTATCGGGGATTTTGGAAAGTAATTGAGAATTTTTGTATGGGCAAGTTTTAGCTTATATACAAAGATGCTTTTCTAACAAGTGCAATCACTTTTCGTAACATATTGTAAAGTAGTTTAGCTTATAATTGAGTAACTTAATTGACAGAAGAAATGCGTAGCCAAAATATATTAATTGTAAAATGTAAACATTGTGTGATTTTTAATTTTACATGTGGGGCTCATCAAAGGTTTTCTCTGGTGACCAATCCACTGAGGTTAGACTAAAACTCATTGGCTGGTCTTGTGAATTAATCCACTGGATAATTGTGATAATTGACTAATGGGAGCCCGTAGTCTGTTCTGAAGATAAGAGCCGCGTTTACAAGTGATTTTGGCAGATGAACGTGTACGAATATGGAGAAAACCCCATTGATCCAGCATGCCAACAAAGGGCTGTAAAAGCTGTCGGTAGATTTAATTTGTATTTTCTGACTGTTTTCCTGTATAAAAATGAGTTATAATGGACAATACAGCTCTTCATCCAAACCCATGTTCTGAATTCCCCCCCCCCCNACCTGTGAATGTTACGTACACATCCTAAGTGTTGCACCCAATCTGGTCGTGCTTTCATCCTGATAGTTTTGGCTTCTTCCACACGAAAGGTTCAGAGCCACCAAATTATGGTTGGAAAACTCATCAAATTCTAAGGGTGTGACATCATCTCTTCGCTGATATATATTTTTTTAACTTTATTGACTGATTCTGGGATGTTCTCAGCATGCCGTTGAAAGCAGAGGTTCACTCTCAGGGAATTTTTTGAGGAAACATGGCGTCTATTGTATACAGAATACTCCAAGAGATCTCTCGTAGCGTCCAACTCCCGCTGTTTTAATGGTTTTTTTTATGGTTTTCAGTGTAAATGTTTATCACCAAATGAATAGAGTTCTCAGTGAGAAGTAGCCAACAAAATTTTAGAGAGAATATATCGAACTGGTTGGTTTTGCCAAACAAATAATTAGTCGCTTGAATACATTTTTTTTAAAAGCATTACCTACAAGAGTATATTTAATATTGGTGAAAATTTCTAGGTACTACGTTCTTTTTTTTGTAAGTACATAAGTGTTAAACATTCTGAAAATAAAAAAAACAAGTATTTCCTTGACTCAAAATTTTACTGTTTGTTTCCATGAAGAAATTTCATACTTTCTGAAAAAGTGAAGCCTGCTGATTGAATGATATTTATAAATATTATTTATAAATAAGTAAATAATTTAAGGTTTTTATTAATTATAATATTTTAAGTAAATAGTAATTTTTATAAACTGTACTAAACATTGGATTCAACAGTTGACATAATGTTATCCTATATACAGATAGGCACTTCCCACTCTTCGCGCTCTATCTCGAAAACAGTTAATTAAATAAAATATTTCGTAAAACAAAATTTGTAGAGAATTTTATGCTTTACAATCTTGCAATAACTTCAAACATAATTTGAACATAGGAAACAATATATTTCAAAAAAACCTATTTTCACGACCTTTGACCTTGAATATCTTGACTCGCGGACACGAGATTCTATGAAACCTTTGAGCTAACTTTTAGAATGTGAAAACAAAAATGTATGCAAATATTCAGCTTTCTAACTTTCATTCAGAGGTTTGCCTCTTTTTTCACCTTATTTGACTGTACTAACAAGAAAAACGACACAACACAACCAGAATTGGTGGCCACTAGCATGAAATGTAAATAATATTACTAAAATCTGGGCGAATAACCAGCACAGCACGAACGAACTCAATGGCTGGAACAGTTGTAAATATGAGCGACATGACGACGACAATACAGACAATAAATAGCAAGTTTCCTTCAACAAAACAGTTGCGCCTTTCCGGGAACTGCAGATTGTTCCCGTCTTCAGGCGCAGTCTTCAGGCGCATCTGCGAAAACCAATATTGTGTCAAAAGTGAAAATTTTTATACGGGTGAACCGCATAGCAAATTTACAAGAAATTTTCTTCATGGCATTTTAAAAACAATAACAATTATTTTAAGCTACATCGTGACAATTTAATTTAATTCAATTTTGAAATTTGTATGAAATTGGTACAACTTATTTCATTCACATTTTAAAAACTAGTGATTTCCCTCTATTGGCATATTTTAAAACCATTATTTTATATTACAGCTGTATAAATCTAGTATGATAAACACGCAGAAAATTTATTTAGCTCCCTGAACACCCTTAAATTCCTAACTTTTTACGTGAACTGTTGTTGGTATAGGGATTTGCGTAGAGCTTGGCACGCAGGGCCGGCCCCAAAGTGAGATATGCGACTCTAGGGTGGAGGCATGAAGAGCAGAAGGCGGAAGGCGGTAGGAAGTTGATGGCTGACGGACTTCGGGTCCTTCTTTGGCGGAGAACTGGGTGCCGTGTTGAGGAGATATTTTCCCAAAATTACAATGGCCACAACAAAACTGTGATTCCGCGTGTAATTTGCATCACTCCGCTTACCGGAGTGCAAGCCATAGCGAGTACGGAGTGCTGTGGAAAATGTCTTGCTTCATTTTTTTCAACCAAGTAGTACATAAAAACGTATGAAGCAATTCTATGTGTAAGGGATTTTGGGGGGCATACAAAGCAGGTACATTTGTGCGGCCCCATGCGCTTGCTGTTGCTCGTGCTTCGGGAAGCAGAGTGGTGCAAATGTGTTAAACCAAAGGTTTATGGCTATATTCTTGGACAAGGTACGCAGGTAAATTTTTTTTAAAAAAAGAGATAATGCTAGCCAGCACTTGTAAGCATTTGTGATGTTTTTGTACTCGCCTATGTTAGTAGTGCATACAACTTTTTGGCGGCAAAGAGCAAGTTGTATGGATGCATGATTTCGCCAGGAAAGCTATAATTCTGCTAGGTAACTGATGATATGCTAATTGGTTAGCATCCAGGTAACACCATCAACACCATCTGCATAGCTGACTCGAACCCCCATTACACCAGTGTGCTCACTCTCCATTTGTAAATCCCAATTCCTCTCTTGGTTAAGCGAATGTAAAATGCTCCTCTCACTGTGTCCAATACTACCTTAGATCCAGAAGTTACCTGCCCTGAAATTGTCCACGCTATTAGTAAATTCTGATACAACATAGTGTTCCACTTTTGTTCATGGCACCTAGACATTACCATAGTGTCAAGGGCAGCAACATGGTGGCTTACGTATTCAGTAACATGTAACTTCTAATGCTACAAGTCTACAATTTTTCTTTCTCAAAACACACAACAAGGACTCGCAAACACACGATTACGTTGCGAAAAGTGTAATTACATGAAAAGAAAACGTGTTCGACACACTTAATTCCAGTTCATGTACACAATAAGATATGTCACTCTGGAATAATAAGATATCCTGTATCATTCTGGAACTTCTATATGTTTTGTACACCCACCACATGCTCTCATTTAACACGGCCATGTATTTGCAACATGGGACGCATACTTAAAGTAAAATATAGCAAAATTAATATAAAGAAACAGTTCCTTCAGATGAGCCCCTAGTCTTCACAATTACCACACTTTTTTTTGCTCAAAAAGAATAAAAAAATTCCCAACCCATTTACAGTTTCCATATATAAATGCTACAGAATATGAAGTGAAAATTAGACACTTATCACTAGAATGGTTGACTTTTGAACGACTCATGCAGCAGAAGTGAGTGATTATCTGAAATTTACTGCCTGCTTTTTATCTTGTAAATGTTTATGTTATGTTATGGGTTCTCTACACCCTACAACGAAGTGTTGCAATAACATGTATCCAAATTAATGGCTTCAGTACTAGCTCCCCTTGCAAGAATCATTAAAATATCACATGCCTATCTTTCTAAGCAGTTACAGTGTTATTTTGTATGTAATTGCATGTTGTTAATTAGCGTTGCATTTGTTTGTAGGTGGTGAAGAAAATTGCCACTTTGCGAAAAGGTACTGCACTTCATGAAGCATCAGCTGGGGAAAGTACGTGTGTTGGAATACTGTTTACTCGACAGTGACACTAATTGTAGAGTGAAAATTCTAAGTGAGGTTAAGTGCCGAAAATTTATTTTTCAAATATTCAATAAAATCTGTTTATTTTAACCGTCTGTAGTATTATTCCTTAAAAACTATTTTATATTGTTTCATAGAAGGTGCATACACATATCTAATATGTTTACAATGTGACAGACTTACATACGAGAGAAAAAATATTTACGAAATATGTTAAACTGGAAAAGAGCTAAGTGCCACAAGAACAGGCCTGCCAAAGGTGTTATGTTCCTTAATTTCAAGTGTGCTAATAATGATGAAGAATGATAGAGTGTCTTATGCAGTTTGTGGTTTTTTCCCTTTGAATATATACGTGACACAGACTACCCAGTTCATACATAAACGTTATAGTGCACAGTGTTAGATATTTGAAAATACTAAAGCAAAAAAATATATAAAAGTGGAAAACATTGGAAAAGAGCTAAGTGCCACGATACATTTCTCGAAAAAGGTATTTTGACATAATCTAAATGAGCTAAGTGCCACAATAATGTTCTTTAGTGTTAAGTATATTGCACACTTTGAGCCTTCTTTCAGTCGTATTGTGTATTAAAATTACCTTTAGATCCGAAAATAAAACACCATGTTAATAAATAACTGATCTTCAAAAGATTATAATACTGTCCAAAAAAAAAACTAACGACATGCATTTGAATGCAACAAATGTATCTCATTACATTTACACCTAGTAAGTAGGCAAAACTATAATGCTGTAAATAACCAAACATAAGTTACGCCATTGATATTTCAACCCTTTCTCTTACACACAAAGACACTTATGTTAAAACTATTTTTATGCAATACTATATTAACATAGAAACCCAAAATTTATCAAAGAAAATGTTTTTATAATTCAACCATTTTATGTACGCAAAAAGTGCAGTGAATCAGATTGTTTCCTTTTTTTACTTGTGCACAAACACTGTAGTAAAACACTTTGTTCTCTTTATCGATATAGTCAATCAGAGTGAGCAAGTCACATTTTTTTTAGCTTCAGATAATGGCACTCTCACTGATAAGCCATTCAGCTATGTGGATATTATGTCTTCAGCTGTAACACCTCTGTTGAAAACACGGCAATTTTCCCAGTCTTCAATGTCACCAAATTTTGTTTTATAATTTACAATCCCAGGATTGTCTTCCGTTACGCGCAGCTAAGATGCCATGAATATCTTTAGTTTTAAAGTGTTTATGGTTTTTTCTGCAGTTATGTCGAAGTCAAGAAACTTTCCCTCCTTATTCAGCACATGGAATGGTCTAGATAGTCTTGCTGCAATTACGTTCACAGCATCCTTTACCGTCTGGGCCTTTGAACACTTCCATAATTTTTCCAGATGTGCAAAATCCCTGTCTGAGGCAGGAAATTTGTGCCCCAGCATAAGAAAGAAATTTGTGATCGACACTTTCAATTGTCCAGCAGCAATGAGAAAAATATAGAAAAATAAGAGCTGTGCTCATAAATAGAGAACACATAGTTTGAAAACTGAAGTATATTTTTCTTTCCATGTTACACTAACTCACTGAAAAGTTAAACAAATGAATATCCATTCTGCACGCCCGCCAGGTAAGCTAAACTGAATAAAATGTGCGAATGCGTGGTCAACAATTACGAGGAAAAACTTAAGCTTACCCAGATAATGCTAGTCCCGGGGAAGAAGGAGTGGCATCTCCGGGTGCTAAAACAAAACAGGATTCGGTAATTACTGTGTCTATTGCAATCTACATGGTTGGTGTGAAAAAAGTGATTGCACCCGGAGTATGACGCTATGCGGACGACCCCTCTCACTCTTGGACGATGATGACTAAAGAATGTCAGGTATGCGCAGTCGTGGCTTGGCAGCAAGTCATGCGCCGGAACTATTTGTGCGGTTATTTAGCAACAAATTACATGCACTGGCTCTTACAAAAACATATCAAAAAATTCAACAATAAGATTTACATACACAAAACTTAAGTGATGATTAAATAGTGAGGCGAAATGAGGGTGGTGTCATGAGGTGAACACAAGGAACTCACAAATTAAAATCAAATATAGAATAAATAATGAGAAGGGGAGTGGGTGTCTTGCGTGTTGCACGCGCACTTCTGTCTTTTAAAACTATAATACATTTTGCTTTAATGTTTGCACCTAAATTCTGATTTTGTAATCCATTGGTGCCACCACTCTCCCGGACTGTCGGTGTGAGAGCTGGTTAGGAAGGTGTTGGTGGAATGGGAGGGGAAGGGGGGTCTGGAGGAGAATGGGCAACACCGTCTTGCTCTCACTTGCACTATACACCACTCACTGGCTCTGCACGAGGATATTGTACTCTCGTGCACGCTGTACATGCTGATGCGATTGTGTTGGGAGTGCGGAATGGCAGATGGTCTAGAGGGCAGGATGACGTCCTGCGTCAATCTGGTGTAGTGCAAATAAAAACATGCATATTTTAAATTTATTACTTGTTTATAGATTGATTGAGGAAACATAATGAAATAAAATTTGTAACATTCTTGAAGGTTATTCTTCAGGAATTTCATCATTGAAAAATAAGGAATACCGAATATTTTTAAGCAATATAAACTTATGTAACCTTTAATTTTCCATTTTGTCTTTTTGATGAAAACGCCAAAACAAATTAACGTGAACTTATTTTTAAATTACTCAGACACTTACGGGAATGTTTTATTTTCACTTAGATGTACAGTAAAAAAATTAAATAGTGTTATGTTTGTGAGGCATTTCGAAACCTGCATACATTATGTTGCAGATTGGATTAAAAAATTCTAAAAAATGCATCGTAATGAAAATAATTCAATCAAATTAACTTGTACTCCCATAATAAAGAAATATACAACACTCAAAAATATGTGGAACTGCACCATAAACTAAATCAGCATAGTCTTTAATCTATGAGTTACATCGACAGAAAAAGCTGGTATAACTGCACTACACGATGCTACAAAGGCTACACCTATTTTGGTTGAAAGAAACGAACCTTAATGTTACTTCTACTCTGGTTAGGAAGATCAATGTTCAAAGTTTGGCAAAAACACTTTGACCACTAGGTAAGCATTAGTGTCGTGTGTGTACCACAGTGTATCTATTTTCTACAGTGATATATGTGCTAATTGCAAAAACCAGAAATAACTTCGAAACTAAGAAAAATCTTTCTCTTTTATTATTCATATAGCTTAAATTTTTTATTTAAAGTTCCCTTTTGGAACACTGCACAACAAGCAGCAGAAATATTGCCTATTCTGACGTGGAATATTGCCTATTCTGGCAGGGCCACTGTCATAACGTCATCGGTCCACAGTGTGGTCCGCAGAACCCGCACGTCGTGCGTCCCGATGTGTGTCCTCATCGTTCACTTGGGAACGGGTCATGGCCCGCTACCGAGTGTTCCAACCGAGTGTCTGTGATGTCCCTAGAGAGATCTGTGTAATTAGGAGAGGAAACAACTGTTAGAATGTGTAGTATATAGCATTACATTTTATCACCCACGGGGAAATGTTCGTGAAATTCGACCTTAGAAGATTTCGAAGTAAACTCAGAATAAATGCATGCCACATTAATATTTAAAAAGGTGTAGATTAGCAAGGCTAGGGCTTTTGAAGTATTCTATATAATTTTCCGAGTGTAATTGTTTCTCTAAAAAAGCCAATTAGTAACGTGGGAAATAGTTAGTCTTTCTTTCAACCTGACAGTTCTGGTCGTAGAGTTCCCCAAAACTTAACAAACCTAAATTTCCCACATGTTCTGCAATGCACCACATAATCATGTTTTGTTTTTCAATTATTGCTTAATTACTAACTCTTAACTCTCTACAAATTTAACAAAACTCGCTCCGAACATTTCAGTGTTTTGTGTGTGTATGTTTCAAGTTATATGTTAATGAGGTCAGTTAATTAAATTACCTCGCCGCGGAGTGGAGCGAGCTCTCGGCAACGACGCCACTCGCCTGGGCCATCTATGGCAGTCTGATTCCATGGGTCTTAGGTGCTGCATGTGCGTCGCATCGCAGGGAACTTTCATACTTTGTTCTGAACACTTAAAGGCAATAGGTTAACTTAATTTACTGGAAATTTTTATTTAGTTTACCTACAGTCTTTCCCGCGTTCGCAGCACCACTCTGTCATCTCAATTTACCGACCCTGGAGGTTTAAATATTATTGTAAGTTTTCGTGCCATTCTTGGCCTTTTTGTACAGTAACGGCCACTGGTAGACCTTGTGAGTCAGGTCCAATTTAATTTGCATTATATACATGTAACTGTGTACACTATTAGGCAATACCATTTACTTGAGTTAACCAGAACTTTTGAGTTCACAGTTAGTGTTTAATTTCGGGTCCTTACCTTATTCAGGAAGTCAACGATGCCTCAAGAAAGCATCCTTCATTTATAAGGTAAAAGGTAATAAATACTAAGGCGATCTGGGGAGCATGAATACCCCAGCTAAATTTTACGTTTTCCTGTAAATTTGTACCATGTGTGTCAAGGGATACAGCCACGTTGTCGTTTGGCTCTCGATCCTGAGAACTGTGACTTCGTGCTCACCCAGTGAGCTGGTGCCCATTCTATTCGAAATAGGAATATTGTGCAATATTCTGACTTTTCTTATCATAGTCGCCGGTCGACGTCTGCATTAGTATCACCGAATGCTCAGGTAATGTTAAATGGCTGGCATAAGAAGTGTAGCAAAAATTGAGTATAACAAACACGTGTGTGCAAATATGGAGAAGAAAGGACAAACGGACTTTAAATTCTCCACTTTTTCTGCTTAACCAGGAAGAACGTGGTCCGCACCACCATTTTGTGGCATAGGTCATGCCTGCGTGGGACAATAGACACTGACATCACAGCCAACCGGTCATCAAACGCGCACAACCTATGGGGACAGAGCTACTGTAAATTACAGGACCAGGCGTTTCGATCCACGTGCGCGAGGAGCCCACGAATGGTAATGGCAGCTGCCTTCCGGGAAAATGGTCCGCGAATACAACTAAGCACCATGCTACCGCGTTGTGTCGACGCGTTTTCCTTGTGCAACCACATCGTGTGATAGTGTGATATACAAAAGACTGTTGAGGAATGGTGTACAATCCAACTGTACCATCCACCTGTCGGAAACGTGATCAGTGCAGAAAACCCCGAACACTCGATTTCTTCGAAAAATGTAACATACACTCAGGTACTTGTAGGAGCCCGCCGACCAAATACGATGCATACTTCCTGCCTCCACTCACTGCCACAGTGGGCGCCTACCGCTGCGCGCGATACACATGAGCAGGGGTTGGCATAGACTCCATGCACTCTGCTACATGCCAATGCGTAATACATAAGAGTTGCTTACACCATGCAGAATGTATTACCCTGCGGCACCATCAGTTCCAGTGCTTGCAATGCACAGAACAGTGGACAACATGCCAGCCAGACCACCCAGTGCACGACCTTCAGCCAGCAACTCGTGAGTTCCCAAACCACAACCAGGATTC
This sequence comes from Clitarchus hookeri, assembly GCA_002778355.1. Taxonomy (NCBI): domain Eukaryota; kingdom Metazoa; phylum Arthropoda; class Insecta; order Phasmatodea; family Phasmatidae; genus Clitarchus; species Clitarchus hookeri. Next base: position 362,794 of record NQII01001400.1, read on the forward strand.
AATATGTACGGCAGATTATTGTGTGAACTCCCAAAAATATGTGCATAAACGGCAAAGAGTCTAACGAGAGTTTTCACCCTACATGTGTCTCTGCGGGGGAATGGCAGCTGGTCCGCGAGGGAACGTTTAAGTGTAAACAACGTCAATAAAGGTACGATACCCAATACAGGACCATACCAGAACCGAGATGAATAAGAAGGGAAATTGACGTGTTCACCCAACCTGTGTTGAGATTACATAACCAACAAACCTAGCGAATGGAACTCGTGCCATCCATGCCCGCATGGCAGGGAATGATAGGAGCTGGCAGGACGCAGCTCGAAACACCAGGGTCATCAGCTCCCGAGTACAGGACAACCCTAAACGGGCGAAATTACGTGACATCTGCCCAATTTCAGACACTTCAAAACTTTTCTGGCCCGACAGCTAAGGACGCATGCATGTTCCTCGAAGTAGGCACTACCCGATTACAATGGTAAGTGGTTAGCGAGAAAGAGTGGGCGAGTGTCATTGGGAACCAACTACTCGGGAAAGCGAAAGCATGGTGGTGGTCTGCCACAGAATACGACATGTCCTGGGGACAATACGTAAGCAAATTTATTGCCAGATACGCAAACACGTATGCTATGTTAAAACAACAGGTCGCCATTATAACCGAGGAACAAGGCACCACCGAAGACCTGGACATATTGGTAAGCCGAAAGTTAAGTCTAGCAGACAGACATTATCCACATCTCCTGGAGGACGACGTGCTCGAAACGATTGTGGAAACGGTGAGACACGAAGACCGATCGGCATTACGGCCCATGGTGTTCAACGGAACACAACACTTCCTAAGAACAGCCATGAGTATAGCATGAGACATGGAAAAGTGCAGGGCAACAAATTTTAATGCGCGCAGCAAAGGCGGGTGAACAAAGGCGTGGAGCAATACTGTGGACACCCGGACGTCCGAAAGGAAGAGTGACATAATGGACAATCCCAAAATCCAGGACGTCAATATTGCGAAGGGCCCACCAAACCTGCCTCGCTGCCGCATATGTAAGGACAAACAATACCACTGACACAAAATGTGCCCGAACTGGGCGAGTGAACAACAGGGAAACTACAAAGCAGAGTAGGGCAAATTGGGGCCGCCCTCTCCGCCATTGACGCGACAGGAACTACCGAAACAACCAATAACAAACAGATCCACCATTACCTAGGCCAGATTAGCTCCGCCATTGGTCAGCTGATCAGAATACCCATACTCTTGGATGAGTGGAATATCGTCGACTTAATCGATACAGCCGATTCGCATAACTTCGTACAGGTGGAGTTAATAGGCCAACAGCTGATTGCCAGGTACAAACCAGTCGTACAATTTGCCACATTGAACGGGACCAGCGAATGTTTCGATGAAGTCCAAGTGGAAATACATATTCGTAACTATTCTATGGACATCATCGCCCTCGTATCCGATGTGATACAAGAGGACCTGATTCTAGGGGTGCTTAGACAAAACTACGCTATTATTGAAATCGCAGTGGACCACATTCGCTTCGGTTTGACCGAACGGCGAATGGTGTATAACCTAGGACATCGCAAGGAAAACAGCGAACAGTATGTACACATTCGACTACGAGATACCCACGGAACATAGGGATGTGATCCAGCCAGTTTTGACCGAACGACGAGACATATTTGCCATGGAAGACCCCCTTAAAAGAACAAGCATGGCCGAACACGCGATACAGCTCACTAAAGTTTAACCTCGCTGGTCCGCCTCTCGTGATTATTATCCTTATCACCTGAGGTTCATTAATCAACTAATCGAGGATATGATTAGGGATGGGGAACCAGAACTCTCGGAAAGCAATTACAACTTAGCTATCACTCTGGCCCCCAAGAAAGACAGGAGCTGTAGGATTTGGCGTAAATTTCTGACCGCTCAACCAAGTGACCGAAACTGCGACCCAACCCTTAATTAGTCTTAACTCTGTGCTACACATGTTATGGGATGCCAAGATTTCATCATCCCTTAACCTGAGAAACGGCTATTGGCAAGTACCATTACGACTGGAAGACCATCACAAGACTGCATTCACGGACCTGACAGCCCCCATTTTCAATTTTGCGCCATGTGCTTTCGGCTGAAAGCGCACACTCCACATTCCAGAGCATGATGGTCAGCATCCTGGATGGGCTGATAGGAGAGTGTACTTTCGCATACCTAGACGATGTTGTGATCTGGTAAAAAATATGGGAAGAACACATACAACACCTATCCCCTCGTCTTGGAGCGACTTGCTATCACTGGGTCAACATATGCCAACGAAAATGTAATATAGGGAAAACATGTCTTTAATACCTGGGCCAAATCGTCGACGCCGAGGTTAACCAGCCAAACCACGAACAATTGAGGCTTATTCAAGAATATCCCGCACCCAACATGTGCAATTGCCTGCGAAAAATGTTCGGGCGAATAAACTGGTTAAGGCACTACATACAAGACTTCGCCACGATAACAGCCCCACTAACTGCCTTGTTGTCAACACAACAGCATTTCCAATGGAACTACAATGCCCAAAACGCGCTCGATGATATCAAACACAGATTATAACATTGCGACTAACTGTCCCATTTAGACACCCAGAGGCATTTATATTTGCAAACAGATGCCAGTCAAGAGGGGCTTAGCGCCTTTCTATTTCAATACGATGATGACGGGGAACGGTGAGTCACAGACTACAGTAACGCGACATTTTTCCCACGCGAATGCAACTACGACGTGAATGGGAGTGAATGCTTGGCTATCATATGGGCACTAAAACACTACCACCAACACCTTGAGTACCAACGATTCACATTGAGGACCAACAATCGGTGTTTAATGCGGCTGCATAACATGCAAAATGTCCGCAACAAACTCATGCAGTGGTCCATGTTTTTATAGGCCTATGATTTCGGGGTGGAACATGTTCTGGGCGAAGAAACCCAACTAACCGATGCCCTTTCCTGTGCACCCTGTACAGCCGAAATGGCACGTGATGAAGACGAGTGGGAAGTCCTATTCCCGCCAGACAGTCTGCTGGTTTCCCGGCTAAAGCACGTCACTGTAGGAACGAGTAAGGCCTCCCAAAACCTAACAAATAATGCAGTATATGAACGAGTACTCGATGCACAATAGCTGTCAGCAGATGTCGCGGAGCATTGAGAGCAGTGTGCTAGAGAGCAGCTGGCAAACTGGCATGCTGACGATAACTGCGTGGAGACCCAGTTCGCTGGGGAAGAGGGGAATTGGTGAACATACGTTCAAGAGGAGGGACGAAAGTTCGTCCTGGAACACTCGCATGCCAGCCACCAGGCAGGACACCCAGGAGCTGTGCAAGCCAAGCGGAAGATACAAGAACACTATTTCTGGCCAGGGCTCACCCGACAATTGCGGGAATTTGTACGTGTCTGCGAAACATATATCTACTTGAAAACATGCCATGCTAATGGCATTACTCAACAGCAACGCCACATACCAGAGAAACCCTTCGTGACCATCGCCTTGGACCTGATGGGACCATTTTCCCGCGCCCCAGACAGGAAGAGATTTTTATTGGTGGTGACAGATTTGTGCACGAGGTGGTGCGAGACTTATCCCCTCATTGCAGAATGAATTCATCGCCCACTGCCATTACACAAAGGTAATAATCTCCGACAACAGACTGCAGTGCAGTTCGAAAGTGATGGGGGGAACTCTGCACCAAGTTGTGGGCAGTACAACACACAACAGCAGTGTACAACCCCTGTACGAATCCCACAGAACGAAGGAACCAAGAGTTCAAGGTGCAGTTCTGGCTTCGCGTGGGGGATGACCTCACTACCTGGGCCATCCATGTCCCAGAGATACTGTTCTGCCTGATAAACCGACAGAACGAAGCCACAGGCCACTCGCCTGCAGAATTACTACACGAACACGGTCTTGCACGACCCAGGGTATGTGCACACCCACAACCGACCATGAACTCAGGACCCTCAGAAACAGAGACACAAGAAGGACACCCCAGTAAAGTTTCGAACAGACCAGAGAACGACAGGAATGGTACATCCAACAGTAGCTTCCAGAAACCACATGGCCTCCGAAAGTGCTGCAAATGACAAAACATGTCTAAGTGCGAGAACACCAGCAGTCGGCCTCCCACACCAATTTGTGAGCAGAGTGCGGCCCTTGCAGGAAAGGACATCACACGGTGATACAAAGGATGGGGAAGAACTACTACATAATCCAGATTGGTGCACAAAGTCAAGTTAAATTTCAGATTGACGACTTAAAGACCGCGCCGGAGGCTCTGACACCCAGCACTGCAGTGCCCCAAGGTAACACCAGTCAGAGGCAACCGCTGAAGTAGTCCTGTCCGATATGGGATGGAAATCACCTGCATCAGGTATGTGCGGAATACCAGGTCCACGAAAACCGACGCTCTCAAGGACATGTGAGTCGTAATTTGCCATGGCAGCGCCACGAGAGGTGGAGGCATCCGACTTCATGGAGAGTGGACGGAATGATGACAGACCATCAGATACTGCAGCGCCCAGCGCCGCGAATTCGGAGGCACACCGGGTCACACCTGCACCCTTAGGTGCCCCGTTCCAGACTGCCAGGTTATGCGACTAATCTGTGGCAAGGCCGAGACCCGGGTCGAGAATCTCCACGACGGGGCAGCCATACCGCCCCCAATAGCATCGATACCGGTCACAGAAGTACTGCAACAACAGCAGTAGCTGAGGCAGCATCTCTATGGTGGCAAGGCTACCAACCTGCCGAGCAGGTGTAGAACCAGCCGACCGACTCTGCCAAACCAGTAAGATCTCACCTACCAAGGGTAAGTTTAACCGACACCAGTTGGCATGACACCCTGCAGCAGGGCGATCTAGCTCTATACAGCTCATCTCGCCGAGATATCTGCGCCCGCAGCCGAGGTGCCGCTCAATTGCCTGCTGCACCATGCGGCCATGAGCCGCCCCTGCCCTCCATGACAGTGTCGTCCTGGAGGTGAGGGCATTTGACGTGGACCCCTCATGCATGGTCTGGCACGGCCACTGTCATCACGCCATCGGGCCACAGTCGCTGCACCAGTGCGGCCTGCAGAGCACGCACCTTGTGCGTCCCAATGCGTCTCCGCATCGCTTCACTAGGGAACAGGTCATGACCCGATACAGAGTGATCCTACCGAGTGCCATTGGTGTCCCTAGATAGATAGGTGTAATTAGGATAGAAATCAAGTGTTACAATCTGTACTAAATACCAGTAGAATTTATTGACCACTGACAAATGGTCGTAAAAATCGTCCTTAGGGGATTGCAAAGTAATCACAGAATAAATGCACGCCATGTGCATATTATATGAGGTGTAGACTAGCAAGGCCAGGGTATTTGAAATGTTCTATATAATTTCCCGAGTGCAATTGTGTGTCTAATGAAGCCAATTAGTGACGTGGGAAATAATTCTTATTTCGTTCAACCTGACCATTCCGGTCGTAGAATGCCCTAAAACTAAAGATACATAAATTTCCCACTTGCTCTGCAAGGCACCACATAATCACGTTTTGTATTTAAATTATTGCTTAGTTACTAACTCTTAACTCTACAGGATTAAGAAAACGAGTTCAGAATTTTTCAGTATATTATGTGTATATATTTGAAGTTCTATGTTAATGAGGTCAGTTAATTAAATTACTTCGCGGAGTGGAGCGAGCTCTTGGCAAGGATGGCACTTGCCTGCACCATCTCCAGCAGTCTGATTCCATGGGTCTTAGGTGCAGCACGTTCGTTGCATCGCGGGGAACTTTCATACTTTGTTCTGAACACTTAATGGCAATAGGTTAACGTAATTTACTGGAACTTTTATTTAATTTACCAATAAACCTTCCCCGTATTCGCAGCACCCCTCCATCATCTCAATTTATCGACTCCAGAGGTTTAATTACTTTGTAAGTTATCGCGCTATCTTGGCCTTTTTTGTAGGGTAACGGTCGTTTTTAGGCCTTGTGGGCCAGGTCCGCTTTAATTTGCGCTGTATACAAGTAACTGTGTATACTGTTTTGCAATACAATTTACTTGAAATAACAGAAACTGGCGAGTTCTCATTTAGTGTTGTATTTCGGGTCCTGGCCCTATCCAGGAAGTCAACGATGCCTCAAGGAGGCATCCTTCATTTATAAGGTGAAAGGTATTACTAAGGCGAGCTGGGGAGCCTGAATACCCTGGCTACATATTACGTTTTCTTGTAAATTCGTACCATGTGTGTCAGGGGGTAGTGCCACGTGGTCGTTCGGCCCATAATCCTGAGAACTGTGACTTTTTGCTCACCCAGTAAGCTGGCGCCCATTGTATTCGGAGTAGAGATACTGTGTAAAATTCTGACTTTTCTTAACATTGTCGCCGGAAGACATCCTCATTACTATCCCCGAAAGCTCATGTAACATTAATTCAAAACTCCCTCTAAAAGATATCTCATTTTATTCCTAATCTGAGTAGGATAAACTTTTCTTCTACTACAGTTTATTAATAACCATGTTAAAAGTTCGGAAACGAAAAAAATTACCCACTAGGTAAGGACTGGTGTCTGCAATGTACCAGTTTTTCCCTCTTTCTTATGTTTACAGAATAGGATAATTGCAATAATCATAATTCAAATATTAAATAGCATTGTAACAAAGTAAATTTTTTCTTTTGTAGTTTTGTTAACTTAAAATTTTCATTAAAAGACACCTTTTGCAAGCCCTGCGCACCTTGCAGAACAAAATTTTATAATATGATACTATAATAAAAAAATTTAATAAACTCTCCAATAAGGTGCATTTTGCAATGACACAAATGCACATATGGATCATGGAAGCGGATGCATAACACACTCCATTGTATTCTACAATGAGACACATGTAGATACAGAGAATGTATCGATACACATATATCTCTATAACAAAACAAATCGAGTATCAGGTTTTTCGTTTTCGTGGTCATTGTGGTATACATGGAATAAAGAGCATGAATTTGCAGTTGCAATACTTGTTTTTTTTAAATAAACATTTGAACATGGTTTGGCAACTATATTTACACGTTGTTAAACACTATACAAATCTACAAAGTTAGGTGTATACATTATGAAACTGTAATTTGCAACTTGACATGACCCTCTCTTGCGCCTAAGCCCGCTTTGCACCTCGTCACAACAAGCAGGTACTGTGCACTACAAATATGCGCTCGTGTGCACATCAAACTCATTAACCATGTGTTACAAAACATTCAAGCGACCCGAACGCACATTGGTGCATCGTGACCCATTGTCACATGTAACCCGTGCGCTAATGAGGGAAACCAAAAACGGTATCAAAACTTTGCATTTCCTCCAACATGGCGAATTTCACCAAGCACAACGTAAATGGGGACATCAATCAATAGGTTCCTTGCAGAATAAAATACTACGTGTATAATTACTTACCAGACATTGGTCTTTTCATGTAAAGTGAGATATTAGTCTCAAAAACACATAGTGAACAAGTGCAGCAATAGCACATTACTTTCTGGAGACATGAAAATCAATAAATAAAGTAGGTGCACACTTCGCCTATTAATTAATTTGATCGGTTATCAAATGTAAAAGTGAAAATCATAACAACTAAAAATTTTATATAAATAGTTCTTCAACATCACGGGCTTCCCCTTCAGGCAAGTCCACCAGACGAATATTAAATTCTATTAAAGCAAATACCAAGTGATCAATCAACAACAATGGGCAAGACGTGCTACAAATAAAATAACAAAATTTCTGGAACTTTCGAAACTCTCACCAAATATATTTATTATTGCTGTTTAGTTTTTAGTACACCAATCTGGTGTACAGGCACTTCCATAAATCAAAAGAGGGATTTCACTGTATTGTGTACAATGTTATATGTCAGTTGTGTCTTAGTAATAAGTTTTAAGTGCCAAATTATTAATGCTCCTTGTTTTACTTGCCATCTGGATGTGAAGTACCGTTCGGGTGTAGGCATGATTTTCAGTCGTCATAAGTGGTCTTGCAGGTGTGGTCGTATCATGCCACTCGGAGCACTTCAATAATTGCTTATCTGGTCAGTTTGCAATATTTCACTAATTACATAAACCTTAATTTCTAACCCCGAGTCGTGCACATCACTCTTATGTCTCGGACCAGAGAGTTTTATTAGTTTCAGTACTCGATGACAGATAGTTGATAGCTCAACGGCGGAGCTTTGTGCGCCAATCCGGTTAAGTAATGTGGAGTATACGAATTTGTGTATAGAGAATTCAGTATATTAAAACTTTAGCCTATACAGACTGTATGACTTGTCTCCATCATTTCACAACCCATCTGCTTCACGACCATTCTAGAACCCAGTCTCTTCCGGGAAGGTGTATGTCTTCAAGTGTTTATGTATTCAAGTGTTCTTGTTTTCAAGTGTTAACTGTCTGAAGGTATAATAATGACAGGGTGTATGGAACCGCCAACAGTTCTGTTGACCACAGCGAATGACATTTGAGTTATAGGGCTGGGTAAGTCATGGCTCAACAACCCTGAGAAAGTGTTGTGTTGCTCTTATAAATATTCTACCAATCGGATATTATTATATCAGTATAGGCCCTATAACTCTGTTCGTGTCAAGTGGCATGCAACTAAGTGGCTTCAAACAACAATGCTGTTATGAGAACACCATTGGATAACAGTGTCAAGTGCAACAACATTGGAACAGCAATCGTTAGTAAGAATGTGGACATATGTGTGTATGACCATCCTAGCACTGGTCGAACGGCCATGCGGTCAGATCACCCTAACGGGACTTCGTGAGTCATTGCCACGCAGGTAAACACATTTGCGCACCGCGAGTTTTCAGCCACATGCTTCCTTATGCTCATGTGCGTGGAACAGCGAGTAGAGAGAGCTGTCGCCCACTGGAATAACATAGAGAAACAACAACCTCACCGGCGACGATGGTGGGTAATAACAGCCTTGATGGACTCCCGTTACTCCCGTGTGGAAAATGCAGGAAACCCACGAGTTGTGATTCGTATGCAAAATATCAACTTTATGCTAATACTTGCCCTTGCCTACATATATTTGATGCCTCCTATTTTGACAAGTCACTGAAATCTTGTGCTGAGTGCAAGCATTCTTAATGCACGGGAGTGGGTTCCGAGTTGTCCTAGTGTCAGTGGTGCAGACAGCCATACCACACGAGTTACATCACTCTGGTAGAATGGCGAATGGTACAGGCAGGGAACTTTCTGTGCGAATCGTGCATGCTGCAACCAACCCCTTGGTTGGGACCACAAATCCAACGCATGACAGTGAACGGACTCAAATGTAATGAACTAATGTATGAGGGGCAATTGCATACATCGCATAATGACAAATGTGCCCACACAGCGCCCATGCACAATACATGCAACCTAAGGAATGGATTTCTCACTGCGGGAATGTGTACACCTGCTTGGAGTACCAACCAGGACCAAAAGAGTACTCACTCCAAGCAATCTATAACTTCACTTGGGATGATTTTTTGAGTAGATTCAACAACCATTATGCCAATGCAGTGACCATGTTATGCATACTGAGAAAGTTACCTATAAAATTAAAACAAGAAGACGAGGATTTAGAAGAGTATGTCAAACACAAACTAACGATAGCCTCGCAGTTTTACTCACCACTTCCTTCCGAAGACATTATAGAAATCATTGTATAAGAGGTCCTCCCAGAGTTTTAACTGACCTTATGGCTGATTGTTAACAGTGGGAGACACAATTTCTTGACAACAGATCATTCGTTGGCTAGCAAAGAGGAACACATCTCTCCTAACCATCGCGGGGTTCGAACCCATTCAGGAGGACGAACAGCCATACACGAGCGAGTTAAGTAAGATTGTGGACAGGAGGCAGAGATCGCAGACATACCAAACCCCCAGGAACAGAAAGATAAGCAGAAGTGGGGAGAAGACCAGCTGGCAAGTAGGTAAGTAAATAAAGAACAAAAGGGAACACAAACCCAGCGGACTCGATAAACCGGTTCTTAGTGCAACCCAATGCTGGAAATGGAAAAACACAACACCTTATCCCCTATCGCTGCAAACTCTGACCACCGATCCAGTTCCATTGGCGAAGAGAATGTCCCTACTACAACCAGGAGCCGGCAGGTTACGGCCAATGATGCCCCCTACCGATGATATAAAAACCAAACATAACTCAGACAAGCAACCTACTTGTGTAACAATCAGATAATCCTGGGGCAAATGTCCAACGGGACAAACAGACTTCTGCAGATTCCTATAAGTATATACATCAAACCACGACCACACTAATCGATATTGCAGCATCCCATATATTTCTGCATTAAAGATTTTTACGTACAGAGAACATCAGGCCACCATAAACCTATCCAACTAGCCACCAGCAATAACACAGGTGAAATAATTGGGGAAACTACCTTAACCTTCAAAATTAGGGATGTTAGCCTACAGGTTGGGGCCACAGTCTCGGAAGACCTCAAGGAGAATTTAATATTAGGGTTTCTCTGGCTAGTAGAACAGAATGATGTGGAGATTTCACGAGGCTTGATACACTTTAGGTGCACAGAGAGGAGGGCAGTGTATAATCTGGGAGGCTGGAACAATGTAAAGAGCGCACCCATGCTGCTAGCAAAATTGAACCACGTGAAGCCCCCCCAATATCATGCCACCATTCTGCACATACTCGATAAGAGGCAAACGATGTTCACCTCAGCAGAGCCATTGATATGCACTATGGTCGCAGAACACCACATTCCGACGAACCACGATGACCCCATTTACTCTGCACCAACAGAGTACAGAAAGTACCCACAAATAATCATTTGTGTGCAGATACACAAATTTCTCTGGAATGGGGTTATCGAGCCAACCGAGAGCCATTACAACTCTGCGATAGCTCTTGTGCCCAAGAAAAAAGGAAGTTCGCACTTCTGCATGGACTTTCGCCCACTTTACCAGGTGACCCTCAGAACAACCCCACAAGTCATTAACATCAGGGACTCACGCTCTATTTTTGGTAGTGCTCGCCTAATGTCCTCACTAGAATAATGATCATCACTTGCAGATTCCAGTCAGCCCACTAGACCACCACAAACCAGCCTTCATGGCCCTCAATGGCAGAAGGTTACAATTCTGTGCCATGCCCTTCGGGCTCAAATGTGCCCCAGACACATTTCAGAGCATGATGGTGGATCTCCTGGATGGCCTAGTGGAAGATTTTATCCTAGCCTATTTAGATTATGTGATCATTTGGTCCCACATATGGGAGGAACATGCTCTATGTCTAGCCATCATCCTGGAAAGACTTGAAATAAATGGTCTTACATGATCATACCAGAAATGCCACATTCGCAAAACACAGATCGAATTCCTCGGACACCTGATCGATGCAGACAGCCGCACACCCAGTGATGAACCCGGCCGCATAAAGGCAGAGTACGAACCACCCCGTACAAGGCAGTACTTGCGTAAGTTTTTCGCCGTTCTAAACTGGCCCAGGCAGTATATATCAGATTTCACCATTCCGCTCATGGAACTATTGTCACCCCAATGCCAATTTCAGTGGTCAACCGATGCTGAACCTGCATTCAAGGAAGTCAAAAAACTGTTTGGCAGCTGCCGTGTGCTAGCCCACCTTGACCCCACATGACATGTGTACCTCCAAACTGGATGATGCATAGGAAAGTAGAGTCATCGATGATGAGAGCGCCAAGTTCGGGCCTCACCAAAAGGCGATACAACATGGACAAACTGAAATGTTTTGCTATAGTATGGGTAATCAAGTGTTAACATGGGCACCTCGAATACCGAAGGTTAACCCTGAGAACTTACAACCGGTGCCTAGTGTGGCTAGATAAAATGTGGGATGCCTGGAGTAAGTTGACATGATGGTTCCTACTGTTACAAGTGTTCAGCTTCTTTGGGGAACATGTAGCTGGAACCGAAAACCAGCTCACAGATGTGATGTCAAGGTCATGCTGCACCGATGTCGTAGCCCACGATGATGGGGAATGGGAAGATTGTGCAATACTACATCAGATGAGATGTCCTACTGATTCAACAGACCATACCACAGTGGATGCTCTCTACATCCACATGGTATGCCCGCAATACACATCAGCTGCCACAGAAAACTACTGAGTGGCATGCACAGACCAGACTAGCCACCACTGTAGGGTGATCGATGAACAAATAGAGACTCGAGTACTGGGGCAGACGACTGACTGGAAACTGTACATACCACTGGAGGTGCACTAGAAAGTTTTCAATCTAGCAAATGACTGACAACTAGCAGGCCTCCCAGGAGCCGATCAAACTCGGAAAAACATCTTGCAACAATACTACTGGTCTGGAGTCGTATTCCAGACCCGCAAGTAGATGCAGTAATGCATGAAAATACAACTGCATAAAATCTAGACGTGCAGATGGAGTACAACACCAGCAACCACGAGTGCTAAAAGCTCCCTTCGAGGCCATAGCATTCGATTTAATGTGGCCATATCCTGGAAAACCCAATGGCAAGAGCTTCATCCTGATAATCACCAACGAATTTTCGCACTGGATTGAGACCTTTCCTATCTACACAGTCCATTCCACCATGGTGGCGAAAACACTGTGGAATGAATTCTTTCCTCGTTGGGGATATCCCAAATCTTTGCTGAATGATAATGAAACACAATTCTTAGGCCGGAAATGGTGGGACCTGTGTTGCTTGTGGGGGGGTCAAACATCAAACTACAACCTTTTACCACCAAGGGCTAACCACACAGAATGATGGAATTAGGACATGAAAATCCAGCTGTCATTTAGAGTCGGGTCAGATCACACAAATTGGGTGGAACACCTGCAACCTGGCTTGATTTGCCTGCAGTGGTGCATCAATGCGGTCACTGGCATGTTGCCAGAGGTGAGCTGCAAGGACAGGAGCTAGCCTTACTCAGTGAACTCGCATGCCCCTCGGAGAGCTACGCAGAACAATGGATGCCAACTTCTGACCACCCACCCACTGCACTTCACCCCGGGCAAGATGTATATGTATGTCTCAACCACAGTCGGCTGCCAATAAGAACTTCTGAGCAAGACTGGCACCCCGGTGGAGTGGGCCACTCAAGGCCACAGAGCCTCTGGGGCACCCAACTTACCAGGTGAAGGTAGGGCAGTGCAGGCAGATCTAAGTACATCAGTATGACATAACAATGGCAGCCGAGGAACAACCATCAGGAGCGATGCCAAGCAGCACGACGCCCCAACCATCTGGAACCATGAGGGCGTCCTGGCAACTTCAGCAAGAGAACCAGCATGGGGGCGAACATGGCGATAACAGGGTAACCAGACCACCCGAACATCACACAAAAAAAGGCACAGGGTGACCCACCGAAGATGAAACAGGGTCACGACAGGACGAAGATGCGTCTTACTTTTTACACTCGGCCAAACTACGAGAAAGTCCGGCGCCTGCTCGCAGACACTACCCACTACACACACGCTCACCCTGATGAGAAGACTCAAAGTTTTGTCATCAAAAACCTACCCGAAAGGGGGGTTGACGAGGACACTCTCCGCGATGATATAATCGGGTGTGGGTTCAACATGCTGGACCTCCGCAATTTCAAACGTAATCCTGCCACCACACATCTGAGAATCCCGACTATGTGCTGACAGGTACATGGTCTGTCACAATACAGAACACAAAGTAAGACTTTCTCAGTATTAAGAGGCTCTATTGAACTGCTGTTCGCATAGATCCTCACAAGCCATGACCGGGAAATGTGTCCAAATGCCGCAACAGCAGTCAGTGAGGGCACACATCCAAACGATGTAACATTCGCCCAGTGTGCATAAACCTTGCGGGCTCACAAAAGGACACAGAAAGTAACATGGACAAAGATGTTCAGCCCATGCCGTGCGCTAACTTCAAGGAGGAGTATACAAGGAGGAGTATACAAGTACAAAAGTTCAAGTTCATGCAATACGCACCAACCACAAAAATACTGCACAGTTCTCGCAACTGCGCAGCTCGCCGAGAAAACACAGGCCCAAGGTGCAGAGGTCAACCCCGCTAGTGACAGTTGTGGCCAGGAAGGGCGCCGCTGAGGGCAGTCAGGCTGGAAACAGCAGGGCTGCGGCCGGTGGGTCCTGTTGGGGTGCTCCGGGTGCTGGGGAGGCGAGGCTCGGTCCCTGTGCAACGAGGATGGACGACCACAGGCCAACACAGCAATCAATCAGACGTCCGACTCTCTTGGAGACCCCAAAACAGCCACCCCAACTGAATGGAGTCTTGGTGTCACATAATATAACATTTGGGAACTTTAACAATTACTTCGCGATGCGCACTTCGCAGAATTAATAACACACATGCAATAATATTTCGGCACCATCAGGGCAGCAAAAACACTTGCTGACAAGTAATTACTGTTGCTACATGCACTAGCTACTCTCCCACACTAATGGCTAACCCTAAAACTGAATACACACTGAACCTATTAAACTGGAATGCCTGCGGGATAAAATCGCAAATATATGGAATACAACAACTAATAATATATGAAATGGATATAACTTTTATAACATAAACAAGACTCAATGACCAGGACAAAATCAATTTTCCAGGATATAATACAAACAGAGTAGATAGATATCATAGAGGAGGAGGAACATCTATAATAATTAAAAATAACATTCATCAACATTCAGTAAACATAAATAGTTTAAACCAGATTAAAGTCACAGCAATAAAAATTAAAAGTAACCATTCTCACATTTAAATGGCGGCTGCAAATTGTCCCCCCCCCTCTCCTCTTACTTAAATTAACAAGATTTAAATAATATTATGGGCGTTAAAGAACACTTTTTAAGAGCAAGAGACATAAACAGTAGAAATTAAAAATTGGACTGCATAAATAACACTGCAACTGGAAGGAAACTAAGTAGACATGCATATAATAACTATTATGTAAATTTTTCATCACCTAAACCCACACACTTGCCCTTAAATGGCCACAGACCAGATAAATTACATATAATAATTACCAATACATTCAATTCTAAAATAGAATCAGAAATTTTGACGAATTATACTTAGATCACCTCTCAGTCTTTACAAAAAGAACTTTAAACACAAGCAGATATAATAATAAGCACACAATAAAGCGACCAGTAACAAACTGGGAAGGTTGCCAAAGAGATTTAATAGAACGTTTTGAAACCCCGCAAAAAATAGACTACGAAATAGAACTTAATGTGCAGAAAAAACTCTTTACAGACACAGTTATGGAAACGATAAAGCAATAAACTAAATACATGGATAAAAGGCGATACACAAAAATAAATTACCCAGAAGTATATTATTTAATAGTCCTAAAATGCCAAGCCCGAAATAATTTTCAGAGAATAAAAATTTCCGTAATTAAAAAAGAATACAAATGTCTTAACAAACAGGTAAAAAGTAAACTTGAAGAACTAAAAATTAAAAACTGGAGCGAAGCCACAAAAAACCTATCTCACAATCCAAAATAAATATGGCTATTAACTAAAACATTAACAGGAGAAAATAAGAAATTAACAACCCCAACAATTGAGAAACCCCAAGGTAAGGGATAAAGCTAACACAATAGCCGACAGCCTAGAGAAAAAATGTACCCCCGATAAATATGTACAGGATAGAAAATTCACTCAATCAGTAAATAATGACATAAACGTATACCTAAAAGTAAGAGAAACATCGGAATATGAACCCAATTACATTAAAATAGGTATTAAAAATAATTAAAATACACCCTAATAATAAATATGGAGGACCAGACGGAATAAATTATGTAGCCCTTAAGAAATTACTATTAAATGCCATAGATTATCTCTTAAAAATATATAATTCAATGTTCGAACTATGCAGATTCCCACAGGCCTGGAAAAAAGCTACAGTAATAAACTTGCCGAAACTTGGAAGTAAAATATTTGAAAAAGCCCTACTATACAGACTTCAAAATAATGCAGATATAAATAAAATCATTCCAAATAACCAATATGGTTTCAGTGCCCGATACAGTACCCTACACACACTAATTAAAATAGTTAAAGATATAAGAGATGGATTTAATAATAAAGAACAACGATATAAAATTATAACCTTCTTAGATGCAGAAAAAGACTTTGATAAAGTCTGGCTCCCAGGACTAATATATAAATTAATAACTACAACGTTCCTGCAACTTATGTAAATTTATTAGCACACTTGTTAAATAATATACGTTTTTACGTAGCATTAGATGGAGCAGACTCTAACACTAAAATAGCAACAGCATGAGTACCACAGGGGTAGGCACTTTTCCCTTTTCTATACAGTATTTACACAGCCGACATCCCAATAACAGACGCACGAACTAATGCTAACATCCAACTGTACGCAGACGATACAGCAATAATAAAGCAACACTACCACATTAAATATGCATTCATAGCCCTACAAAGACCATTAACCATCCTCGAACAATGGTATACGAAATGACGAATAAAAATTAACCCAGGGAAATCAAAGACATTAATAATTACTAAAAAATTACCGTAACCTAACAAAGAATTAAAAACATTCAATCAAAAAATCCGGTATGTTAAAAAGGCGAAATATCTAGGTATAACGATGTATCAAAAGTTATCTTGACAACCACACATAGAAAATGCAAGATATGCATCATTTGGAAAACTTAAACAAATATATCCAGTATTATACACAACTAACTTTCCTCGTAAAAAACACTCGTAATATATAATCAAATAATAATCAAATAATAATCCCAGCTGTGTTAAATTGATGTGAGGTATGGTGACATGTCGCAGATTTCATAATTAAATGCTTGCAAACCATACAAAACAAGTACATGAGAATAATAGCTATCCAAGATAGATTTACTAATGTTCAAATTATACATTAACTATTATCAATAAAAACATTAAAGAAATAATCGCAACAAAAAAATAAGAATTTGTATAATAATATGGCAAATCATGACAGTCCTAACATAAAATTCTTTGGTAATAATGATCCTGCAGGAGTAAGAAAATTCAGAAAACCTAAACTACACAGAACACGACACGAGTGAGAAGGGGCCGGCGCATTGATTGGCCAGTTAATCAGAGAGCGAGGCACTCCCAATAAAACTGGTCACGTGGCCAAAACTCTGCAGTCGTGCAGGGGAAGTGGAGGGGATATTATGGGACACCTGGGCTTGCTGAGGAAACTCAGTAGGCCCATTAAATGTTAGCTGTAGAGAGTAACCTCCGTAACTGCAGATTGGGTAGATGCAGGGAGTTGGGAGGGGAATAATATTGCTTCTTCCTAATCTCCCTGTAGGTCACATGAAACCCCGTTTGGGGTAAAGGACCCCTCTTGTGGCCCGGACTACCCCCGCTCTTAGCTTCGGCAATGATGAAATAACGGTGGATCCACAGTCGTGGATCCTCATTCATTCATCATCAGTCGAGCGCTGCTGCCATGGTGCGAGGAGGTCGTTCCGAACTCTCCCGCATTCACTGCTGCACTTGAAGAGTAACTGCTGTATTTGCACAGTGCTGCGGTGCTGTGTGATAGTTAATCTCCTTGTCCCAGCACATCGAGAAGAAGTGTAATATTTCTGTAAGAAGAGGACTGCTAGCTCGGCAACACCAGTTCCGGGTTCTTTTTATAACTCGGACAAGGTAATATTGATTAGCCAGGGACCAGTTTTTAAATAGTGGTTCAAGCGGCTGGCTTTTCCTAGCTGTGTTTCCGGTAGAGGGGAGCAGCCAGAGCGGCCAGTTTGTGGAGGGCAGTTAATTTTTTTTAGCTTCATTTAAGCCTTAGATTCTCAATTTCATTTATTTTCCTTTTCAATGCCCTGCAGGGGGAGGCTTTCGTGCCATGGCCGACTCTTTGGAGTCAACTAATGACGCCCCCCCAGGAGGAAAGCATGAAAAATCGTAAAAAGGTAGCTGCCACGCCTGCCCTTCCACTTTCTCCGAGGGCATGGACGCCGATTCGTCGGCTGGTCCAGCCAATCAGAGCGCTCCACCCTCATTTTCTGAACTTCCAGATATGTGCCCCATTACGGTGTGTGTCACACCAAACAGTGTGACCACGACACAGTCTGCCGCCATTCCCGCCCTAACCTTAAGAAACTCACAGTGAATACAGTGGTTCCGCAAGGAGTGCAATACCTGCCCAAGTCCTATGATGACTATAGGGAAGCCATCCGCCTCCTGGAGACACTGAAGTTTGGATGCAGTGTACTCATGCCCCGCAGCGAACTGCCACTGATGGTGGCAATAAAAGAAAGGCCTTAAAAAACCGCTACCAGCCGATTTCATTCGCGAGGAGCTGGAGGCTCTTGGCTTCAACTCTATTTTAATAGCCCTCAAATAATCTCTTCGCGACAGACAGCCACTCCACACATATTTATTGTGGAGCTGCCTAACTGCGAACACTCTCGCACCATCCACCAGATCCGTGGCATTTGCCGTCTCGTTATAAAAGTTGAGGACTATCAACGGCCCGATGGCCCTACGCATTGCAATAACTACCAGCGCTTAGGCCATTCAAGCAGAGTGTGAAGAACCGCAGCTCACTGCCGTCTGTGTGGTAAGGCGCACCGCACAGTATATTGCTCCTTGCCAGACAAGGATGACAGGTCCCTCAGGTACTGTGTTGGTTGTGGCAGCAATCACGCAGCCAACTTAAAGGGTTTTACAGCCTACAAGGCAGAGAAGTGGCGCTTCCTGCCTGCAGAAGAGCCCAGAAAGCACCAGCAGCAGAGTAAGCAGTCACTTGTGCCTCCCCCTCACTTCTGGATCGATCAAAATACCAGGAAAATCACGCCCCCTTGGCAAAGTCAGCCCACAAACAGTAGACTACTGTTAAGGGCCATAGTTCCAGCCGCACACAGGAGCAAAACTTTGTTCCAGAATATGCGTATGGCCACCCTATTCCCACTGCGAACACCTATGGCATGTTGTCTTAAACGAGCTGAATTTCCAGCTCTCGCAAACCCTCTTCTCCCTAAGTGCCAATTTCAAATTCCCCAACTCCGTTTAAGGGAAAGGCGAGCCATGAAACTCGCCGAAAGGTTGGTAAATATCCTCCTTAGCAGCCTGTTGCTCGCGAGCAGCAGCCAGTCGCCCAGCCCCCCTCCCCCAGTCAATGTGGCCATACACCCCTCTCCCAATCAGGAGCCAGTCAATGAGAGGTCATCTTCCGTCCCAGACCACGCCAGTGCTGCTAGTCCGAGAACTAATAAGGAGAGAAGCACTCCAGTTATCCCAGAAAATATAGAAACAGCCACTTTATTTAATATGATAAAGTTCTGCCCCAATGCTCAAAGCAATCTAGCACTTGTGAAGTTACTGGAGAGGCTCTTTAAATTATTGCCCACTTGGACAGACCCAGCACGAGGGCGAGATGAAAAGTGTCAGGTACTCTTGGGTTTCGCCTTAATGGTTATCCCAAAGTTCTCCAATGTGTGCTAGAGGGCAGAATACCAGTCTTCCCTCTCATAGGTTAAGTTTAGTCAATAGTATTGCTTATTGGAATGCTAGAAATGTTCGCAATAAGAAAAAAGAGGTGATAGATTTTATTTCTCGGAACCAGGTTCCTATAATAGCTATTAATGAAACACATTTGCACCCACTAATTATATTTTCAATCCCGGGCTTTAAATGCTATCGTTCAGATAGAGATTAGTATGGTGGCAAGGTATTAATTTTAATACACCATTCGACCATTTGCACTCCAGATAAACTGCTCGAACTGGAAACACTGGAACAAGTGGGAATTAAAGTAAAACTAGGTATTCAAAAAGTTTCAATTTGTTCTGTTTACTGCCCGCCAGGCTGCACTCTTTTGCGCAAATATTTAATTGAATTAATACACTATTCCCCTGTTTTACTCACTGTTGGCGATTAAAATGCTAAACATCCCGCTTGGGGCTGTCTCGCGCGTACATCCAATTGGAATAGCTTATTTAGACACCAGGAGCAACATAATTATTGTGTTAATGCGCCCAGCGAACCTACTTTTCAGCCAGCATTAGACAATCAGAGGGCTGATATTCTTGATATAGTGCTTAATAAAGGCCTTCATGTGACCTTAGAATTAGAAGTGCTCCACGAATTGGATTTGGACCATTACCCTGTCCGCATGTTGTTTAACGAAGTCGAAACTGACAACATGCCAATTCACAAAATTAAAGATTATAAGAATGCGAACTGGCCTGGCTTAACGGAATACCTGGAAGAGGCAATAAATCTGCCAGCTCTTGTTAGTACTCCCGAAGAATTAGACTCTGCTGTCATACATGTCGCGGAGCTAATTCATATAGGAATTAATTATTATGTCTGGAGAAAAAACCCTGGACTTGCACAGATACACTACCTGAACATATCAGGGAGATGATCTCGCGCAAAAATAAGCTGCGTAGGGGCTATTCCCGGGTTCGAACTAGGCTAGTTAAAGCCCATATTAACGAACTTAGAGAGGGAATTGATACTGTTATTAGATTCTGGCAAACTGAAATTTGGAATGATAAATTATCTCATTTATGCACCTCAGAGTCTGTGGTACATGACGAAGCTGTTTATAAAGAAACATGATTCAAACCCACCTGTTCATGTCACTGTAGGGACGGTAAAGACACTGCAAGCATGGCCTACACGCCCCAGCAGAAAGCTGAGACTGTGGCCGCTCACTTAGAACTAGCTCTTGAACCCAATGCTGATTCCTCTGATCCAACGTTTGTGGCTCGCATTTATAGGGACCTCCGAGTGCGTTTGTAGAAGCCTTCAGCTGCTGATCCAGAACCCACGCAAGCCGACGAGGTAAGAAGAATTATTAAACTTAGGAAGCTACGTAAAACACCTGAGTTCGACACTCTGCAGGCCATAGTTCTCAAGCAACTGCCTGACTGTGTACTTGAACATATAGCCGAGTGCATTAATGCAAGTTTTAATCTTCCACACTTCCCCACCTCCTGGAAATGTGCCACAGTCATTGTATTTCCCGAACTAGGCAAAGACCCGAAACTATTACAGAATGAATGCCCCATTTGTCTGCTCAGTTTGCTCTATAAGATTTACGAGCACTTTTTATTGCGGCGTCTAGAAAATCACATTCGCGAAGTAAAACGTTTTCCTAATGAGCAGTTTGGCTTAAGGAAAGCTCATTCCACCGTTCATCAACTCGTCAGATTATCAGAGCATATTACTAATACTTTTAACTGGCGCCATTACACCGTCGCATTATTTTTAGTTGTCTAAAAAGCATTTGACATGGTTTTAAATGCAGGGCTACTGTATAAATTGTATGAGAAAAACTTTCCCGATTTTTATATTAAATTATAAGCTTCGTATTTAGATAGGCACTCGTTCGCTGAATCAATAGATGGAGCGACCTCAGATAAGAAAATAATTAAGGCTGGAGTTTCCCAGTGTAGCACATTAGGTCCAGTTTTGTATAATATTTATACCCACAATATCCCGCACCTCCTGATTGGCATCTTAATTTAGGAGTTTATGCAGATGATACTGTAATATACACACAATCTCGTAATGCTGAACTCGCCCAGGCACAGCTCAATGAGCTTGAAAATTATTTTCGGCTGTGGAGAAATAAAGCACACATGGGAAAATGCGAGGCTGTAGCCTTCAGGCGCCACAACATTTCTCACAATCTGCCTCATCTCACTCTCTTTGGGGAGGATATTTCATTTAAAGAATATGTGAAATACCTCGGCTTTACTATGGATAGAATGCTGACATGGCGATGCCATGTGGAAGCCAAGAGAAATATTGCTTATGCGTGCATGGCAGCTTTATATCCTCTTTTTATCTCGTGGCTCTCATTTGTCACATAAAAATGGGATACGATTATATCAGTCAATTATTCGCCCCATTATCATTTATGCAGCGCCAGTTTGGGCCTACTGTGCACAAACTTATATAAATTTATTTCCGGTGGTGCAAAATAAATGCCTCCAATTGGCCGCAAATGCACCCAGATATATCCCTATTAGATGCTTGCACGCAGAATTAAAACAAGAATTGCTGGAAGAAATAATTCACAAGCAGACTGAACGTTTTTATGAATCAAACTAAGAACATTCTCACCCCCTCATACCTGCCCTTGGGGGCTATGACATTGATGAAACTCAGCGCTATAAGCGCCCGAGAGGTTTATAACACACAGGCCTGTTTATCCCTGCATGTAGCACTGCAAGGCCAACTTGTTAGCATCTGTGCAGCTTTCTAACATAGATATTTATCTTTAGTTTACTTAATTTAGCAAACTGTTATATATTGAAATTCAGCATTAGATTAGCAAAGGAGGCCTGAAGGTACACCTCAGGGGTTATTTGAATATACTATAAGATCAGGTTCGTAAAAATGAAGTCCTCGTGGACTTAGATTAAGTGATTTGCTATTTATGTGACATGAACCAGGCATTCACTGGTAACTTTGTACCCACGGTGAATGCCGCCGTAATGTCCTCCACTCCAGATGCACCACACCAGCGGGCATGTGTGCAAGAGTGATAGTGTATTCAGTGTCTATCAAGTGTATTTGTCCATGTGTGATAGTGCACCAGTGTCATTAATTTAACCAGTGTTAGTAATTATTCAGAGCTTAACCATCTAATCATTATTATTTATTGATCAGAGCGCATCAGTACAGTTATTTAGGGTTATATGTATTTATTCAGTATTTATGTATACCATATTTATCGTGTGTCAAGACAGTCATCACATACATAGCCAGCCAGGGATATGTGACATTATTAAGTTGGCAATGCAGTTGCTGCTGCTTAATTTATATTTAATATTAATATAACCCTGATTTATTGTGTATTTTTGCAAGGGTAATTGTGTTTTATTATGAAAATTGTATAGGGTAATTGTGTTTGATTATGTTAATCTAAGGTATATCTTTTTACAACTCATTAGTATTTTTCAGTCGTATTTGTGTTTCATCTTTCCACCGCCAGGTGTCAGGCGCGCTTAGGTAGCGTGAGCTGGCGGAGCTCTCAGTCTAGTAGGCTTCATCACTTCAACACGGGCAGACGTGGTAAGTCTCTCGTTTCGCAAGAACCTCGGTACCAGCCTCTGAGGCTGCAACCTCACTCAGTAATCGCATCATCACATCATCCACGAAATAACTTGTGTTTTTATGTTATATCGCACCGAGGCGAGAGCAGCGTCACGCGCCTTAATTAATCTTAAGCCATTTAGTATGTTTGTACGACAACGCGGTTACCACGTGTTGGTTTCGCTTAAAGTGTTGAATAAAATAATCATCTTGCATATAAACAAGTGCGTTCATTAATCCAGGCGTGCGCAGCGGCCAAACAGCTCGCATTTTCCTACTATCTGACGGTGTGTTATCTCGAGTCCCTAGGGTGAGAAACCACGACCCTCACCTAGCGCCCAAACCATCTCCCTTCGACAAGGGATGTACCTGGCGCACGTCAAAGATGGCTTCCAACTAAGGGGCAGATTTCGCCGGTTAAAGTTAGGAAGTGCCTGGCGGTGCATCGCGCAGAACACCATCAATCCTCGCTAATAATTCAGTTTATCAGGTAGGCACATAACTTTAGAACTTTAAATCACATATATCAATATATCTTTTTTTCGTCAGGGTGGAAAATTTTGGTTAAAGTAACACGAAACATTAATGAAACTAACTAACCTTCCTTATAAACACAAGCAATAGGAAACAAGATAACTAATGTTTTCCAGAACCCTGAACGGCAAAATTGAATCTTAATGTAACCTTTTAACATAAAATAGTGAATATTATTCTCGTGAAAAATCACAAGTGATATATATTGGCAACTAATCGAACCTCGCGTATCTCAAACGAGTTCAAGTATCGAATGCAGTGGAGAGTGATTACAGTGCGACGCGTAATAAAGAAAAGCCGCCATGTTTTCCGCAACATGCAACAGGAGCGAAATAAGGCCGAATGCCAGTAAACTAAACTGGACTTCAAGTAATGGAAAATTTCAAACCTTATGTTTTAGGTGCTTGCGCAAATCAAACGAAACGAACCCATTTGTAACCAATAACTGTCTATACAAAGAAGTGGCGAACGCGCAATGACTGGTGCAAGTCATCGCAACCAACAACAGGAAAGTACTGGATAAAGCCATAAGCTACACATATAATGGAAAACAAACAGTGTTATGTGTAGATTGTGCCCGACTACACATTACCCGAAACTTAAACATGGACAGCCAGGCATGCCAGTGTGGACACAGATGGCCACACACAGTGTTTCAATCGGAAACAAACAGACAATGTGTAGAAAGTGCAATATCAGACATTTTTCGTAACAGGAGATGCGCAAAACAAATCACCTGTGCGGGAATTGGTGAAGGGATGGCAACATGTATGTACTGTAAACAGAAGCACCATGCCGTGTGCCTAATGAGGACCGAGTGCGCGACCATGATGGACATCACTGGAAAACATCGTTGCGACGAGTGTGCGCCGACTGGACACAAAACCAAACGGTACATCTTCCATCACCCTTCGGGACATTGCGGGGGTGAGCAGTCTGCAGACGCACCGCAGACTATGGCATCGTGTCCCTCCATTGACGGGAGTGAACGGAGCAACCGACACCCGAGCCCGAGGGGGCACTCAACTGACATCGAGGGAGATGCAGCACCATGGGGAAACCCATTGGTGCCACCCACCACATCAGGCTTCGGGTGGCCTCTGCAACACCAAGAGGCCACGACAACAGCAGTGATGGCACCTACCATGGAGACGGGCACAACACCAGCCCGCTTCCAGTCCCTGCCCACATTTGCTGGAGACAACGAGGAGGACCCGCACGCGTTCCTGAGAGACGTCACAGGACAACTTACAAGGTACAGTGTCGACAAAGTTGAGTGGCCCAGTTGTGTCGGGGTGCAGTTGTCGGGGGAGGTATGCGTGTGGTGGAAGACCATCAACCGTTACGGCCTTCAATGGGCACATTTTCAGTCCGCATTCATCAGACATTTTGGGTCGACTTATGGAACACTCCAAGCTCAGAGCAGGGCAGTACTAGAAACACAAGGGGAGTGGGAAACCCTAACCGCATTCACTACACGAAAGGTAAACACAATAAGACACTTCTATCCTAACCTCAAAGCTCTGATATTTTGGAGATAGTAGTTTCGACAGTGAAACCAGAGTTCAAATTGGGTTTAGCACCATCCATTCACAATAGTGTAGAACAATTTTTAAGGTTCGCAGCCTTGGTAGACCGTAGGGTGAGAGAGGGAACACATCAAGCTTGGCCCCCTAATAACAGTGCGTGGAAGGGGGATTCACAGCCCTCAGCTGGATTCGGCAGGAAGGGGGTGAGCCAGACTGAACAACATGACAAGGGGAAGCGAGAAGTTGAAACATTCAAACAAACTCACCCAAACCTGTCAACTGGAAACGGACAGACAGGAGCAGTTCGGAGAGAAGGCCCCTCCTCACCATGCCGGTTCTGTCCAGGCCAGCAGTACCACTGGCACAACGAGTGCCCCAACGTAAACAATGGAAGGCAGCCAAGTGAGAGGGGTGACAGACCACAGACAGCGGGAAACTAACTAGCGGGATAGGTGAGCCGGACGTTCACTACCCCAGGCCAAAGCATCAACAAACAAGGGAATGACAACATAGAATGATAGCAAGGCCCACCCCACAACAAATTGTGCTACAACAGATAACCGGGGGCACTCATAGGATGATCCGGATACTGGTCACCATGAATAACATTCAGTGTTTTGCACTAGTGGGCACGGCCGCATCACACAATTTTGTAAGAACAGGATTCATAAATGAGGGAGCGATCAGGCCGGCAAAACAAGTCATACAACTAGCCACACACCAACACACAGGGCAAGCCTTAGGGAAGTGACGATCACTGTCCGGATCCGTGATGTAGAAACCACCACTACAGCCCTAGTGTCGGCAGACCTGCGGGAAAATGTAATACTTGCTATCACCTGGCTCACAGAACAGAATACCATTGTAGAGCCAGCGGCCCGCAGGATACATTTTGGCAAAAAGGAACGATGCATGGTTTACGAACTGGAACCAAGGACCACTAGTTGCACACCATGCTTCCAGTTGGATGAACTGGACCACGAGGTTCCTGAAACATACAGGGAAGCAGTCCAGAAAATCCTTCAGGAAAGAAGGGACATGTTTGCGGATGCAGATCCCCTAAGGCGAACAAATATTGCTGAACACGCAATACCATTAGAAAACGACCGCCCAATTTTTGCAGGACCTCGCAGTTACCGACCACACCAAGGCGCTAGCATCAAAGAGCAAATTAGCGAGATGTTAGCCGAAGGCATCATAGAACCCACACGCAGCAAATACAACAGCGCCATCACATTGGCACCATAGAAGGATGGTACATGGCGTTTCTGTGTGGACTTTCGCCCCCTCAATATGGTAATGCAAAGCGCTCCACCACCGTACATCAGTGTGAAGGATGCGTTACACATGCTAGGACGAGCAAAAGTCATGACGTCCCTAGATTTGCGCAGCGGCTACTGGCAGGTCCCAATCAAGTCAGGAGACCGCCACAAGACAGCTTTACCACCCCTGATGGGCGACGTTTTCAGTTCTGTGCCATGCCCTTCGGATTAAAATGATGTGCACCTGCCACTTTCCAAGCCGTGATGGTACAAGTGCTCGATGGGTATGTAGGGGAGTTTACCCTCGCATACCTGGACGATGTAATCATCTGGTCAGAGAACTGGGAAGACCATATTAAGCACCTGTCGCTGGTGCTGGAACGCCTAGCGATTAACAACTTAACCTGTGCAAACCGAAAGTGCCACATAGGGAAACCCAGCATCCAGTTCCTGGGGCACCTAGTGGACGAAAACGGCAATAGGCCAACGCCGGAGCAGCTGTCCCTCATCGACCAGCACGAGGCACCTAAAACATGCAAACAGCTCAGGAAGTTCTTCGGGTTGATCAACTGGCTGAGGGAAAATATTAGGGACTTTGCAAAATTAACGGCACCCCTAACAGACATGTTGTCCCCGAACCGTAAATTCCAGTGGAAGAGTGAACATGAAAGCTGCTTCCAGGAACTGAAGAGGAGGTTCCGGCAGTGCACAACTCTTGCTCGTCATGACCCCAGTCGGCATCTATACCTGCAAACGGACGACAGTGAGAAGGGCCTAGGTGCTGTACTATTTCAGTTAGGAGACAACAATGAGCACCAAATCATAGAATACAGTAGCGCCAAGTTTGGGCCGACTGAACGTCCATATGATGTGAATGAACGGGAATGTTTGGCCGTAGTTTGGGCGGTGAAGCGGTATAGAGTATACCTAGAGTACCAGCGCTTCACTCTGTGGACGGACAACCGGTGCTTACACTGGCTACATTCCATGAGGGAAGCCAGAAGCAAACTCTCCCGGTGGGCACTGTTGTTACAATCATATGAGTTTGTTGTGCAACATGTCCCCAGAGCAGAGAACCAACTGGCCGACGAACTGTACAGGACACCAGGCACCGAGGTAGCTATCGACAGGGACGAGTGGGACAACTTGCTATCCCCCAATGTCAACATTGCCCTAACAACCGACAACAGACAGGCAATTTGCAATGCCATAGGAACAATACCAGACCAAGAACCCAGGCTTGATGAGCTTAAGGCATTGGTGATCGGCGCACAGCGCTACTGCACACAAACACAGGCCAGAGTGACTAGAATAGGACATGGAGATGGGGAATGGTGGCGAATCAAGGACACGCACCTAGAGACCCGTCGGCATCACCCCGATGCAGCCTGGTGCCTCTATGTACCGGCAGAGGTACGAGAGATAGCACTAGAGCATGCACACAAATATTTTGCCGGTCACCCTGGGGTGACCCAGATGGCCAGAAACCTCCACAGATACTTCCACTGGCCGGGGGCCAGCAGATATGTGTGCAGGCATGTGAGGAAGTGTGTCCCCTGTAATCACTTCAAAAGCAGGCGGAAGGATGGGGTGACACAACAACAACCCAGGGTGCCAAAGGAACCCTTTGAGACCGTGTCCCTGGACCTCATGGGCCCCTACCACCGCACTTCCACAGGAAAGAGGTTTATCCTGGTTGTAAGCGACTCGTTCTCTAGGTGGACTGAAGCTTACCCAATCTCCAGCGCACGAGCATGCACCATTGCAAGAGCACTGGAAACTGAGTTCTTTCCTCGCTGGGGGTACCCACAGGTCTTGCTCACAGACAATGGTACCCAGTTCACTGGGAGACACTGGCATGAACTGTGTACGAGTTGGGGAATAAGGCAGCACACAACCCCCATATACCACCCGAGGGCAAACCCGACAGAGAGGCGCAACCAGGACCTCAAGACACAACTGTGTCTGCGAGTGGGTAAAGACTACACCAGCTGGGCCGAACACCTACCCGCAGCTCTATTCACCATCAGGAGGCGGGTGAACCTCGCCACGGGTCAAACTCCAGCAGCGGTTCTGCAGGGCCGCGAACTGATGCTGCCTGGAGAGTTTGCCACACGCCAACTGGAGTCACCGGAGGAACCAGAGGATGGGGCTGCCAGGAGACACCGCAGGGAGGAAGAGCTAGCAGCAGCTCGCCTCAATCAAGATAACTACATCCGGGAGTGGATGCCTGCCACTACGAGAGCGCCGCGGCGTTTGGCACCTGGCCAATTGGTGTATGTCAAGGAGCACCGGGTCTCCAGCAGAGCCAAGAACTTCTGCGCCGGGTTCGCCCAGAAATGGAGCGGACCGCACACTGTGGTGAAGCCGGTGGGGTATACCACATACCTCATCAGGCTAAACAGCAGGAGGAGGGCCGCCGTCCAACGCGACGACCTGAGATTGGTAGTGGGGACGACGACAGATCAGCAGGTGGTCGAACCGCAACAAATTAACACACCAGTCGCTACCAGAAGGGAAGTCGGGAGGCAGAGCCCCAACAGCTATGGCAGAGCTCTTCGACGCCTCTTCTCTGGCACGACGCCCGGCGTTTCAACGCCCGCGAGGGACGTGGTGGAGGGGGAGGTGTCCAAGGGAGGACAGCCGTCACCAGCAACCAACATCACATGCATCAGTGCAGACCTGGAGGGATCACCCAGCAGCATCGTGATGCCCCATGTCACGACGCAGGTCAGAGGGGATGTTGCCGATGGCGAAACACCAGAGCCACCTGTGGGACCAAGCTTCCCACAGGGCAGCCCTCTGGATGGCTTCACCGCATATGTTTATTTAGGTTAAAATTAACTTATTTTTCTTTCAGATAAATGGCCGTCGTATAAAAAAATGAGTAAAAGCTAGTTAGTGTTGGCTCTGCTGACACTCACTGGCAACTTATTATATTTTTATTTATGTTTTCAGGATCTACTAATGATTCAGGGTTGAGGGGGCAATTGCACCACTCCTCCCACCAGAGTGATGTGCAAACACCACTCTGGTTAACCCAGACCCAGTGTGAATTGAAATCAAAGATGCTCTGCCCCCTCTATGTTAGTATTTTCTCTACCCATTAATAAAGAGCATGGTTTCCACCTATCTGTCTCCTGTAACATTTTATGTTAATGCATGCAAAAAATTTAATTATTTCCTGTCGAAAGGGATTTTACTCTGTCTATGCCGGGTTTTCCCTTTCTCTTTTAAGTATAGTAATTTAGCTATAAGTACACTCTGGGAGGTTGTCATGGCCGAAATGAGGCCATGTCAGCTCAATCCCTTGCAGCTGCGAAGCATGTCTCCTTGCATGATTTCCTTCCTTTGTAGGCATATGGAACTTAGCTCTGAGATGCACTAAACTCCCATCCCTGCACGGTCTCACACCTAACATTTAGTTTAACATTAGAAAAAAATGCAATCGTGGAGAAGCCAGAGAGAAGGTAGCAGCTGCAGCGCGCGCCTAGAAGAAACTAGAGATCTTCAAGGCAGCAGTACTGCCGAGTAGTTCTTATTAGAGCTACTCGTGCAAATGAAAGGCAAACTAGTGTGGCTAGTTCTTGTTAGAGCTACCGCATCGGCCAGGATCGGCAGTTCGACACACGTGGCAAGCGGCCTGCGTCGCTGAAGAGCACACAGCAATAGAGTGCGCATGCCGACTGCACCCAAGCTGTGTTCGACTCATGACACACACCACGATACATTAAACAGTAAAAGCACACACAAACAAGACACAGAGGCGCACTATTTCAGGAGTCAACTGCGTCGGTTCACAGGCAAAGAGAATTGTCCCAACTCCACTCCAGAACCAGGCCTAGGGGCACATGCACTGGTCCAGGGAAGAGTGAACAAGGGGGCAACATATAACATTCAACCATAATAATCATTACTAATTCACTGTAAATATCACTTAGATTACATAGCAAATACTGTACCTAATGGTAAATATTAGTAGCAATTATAATAAATATAATAAATTAATTATAAAAAATATAATAATAAAATTAATTATAATAAAACAATAAAAGAAAATATTACAATAAATATATAGAGTAT
The DNA here is from genome assembly GCA_002778355.1 of Clitarchus hookeri. Classification (NCBI taxonomy): domain Eukaryota; kingdom Metazoa; phylum Arthropoda; class Insecta; order Phasmatodea; family Phasmatidae; genus Clitarchus; species Clitarchus hookeri. The sequence continues at coordinate 393,355 of NQII01001400.1, forward strand.
GAGTATGAAAGAATACCCGAAATTTTAAGGTCTATAATATTAAAACCAATCCACTTACAACCTTGACTGACCAATCAAATGAACAGTGCAACCTTGAAGTTTGTTTACTATACATTCATAAATTTTCAATATGACCATGAGCAGCTTGAACGACATGTACACTATAATCCAAATCGTTCTACGATCTTGTCAGTGTGTCCGGTGTTACGGTTTGGATAGCGTTTGTAACGCTCGGTTTGTGGTGGTGAGGGGGAAGCTAGCTCGCATTCGACACGTCAATGTGAAGTGAATGTCTGTTGTTTCCTTTATGTGCCGAGAGATGACACTGGGAGCATCTGTCATCGCACATAGAGCATGTGTTGTGTGTTAGTCTGCGTCACGATGGCGACGGAACAACAGAAGGTATTCTGTGTTACTAAGTTTGCTAAATGTGAAACAGTTACAACTGTTTAATGTAAATTCCGTCACAAATATGGACGTCGTCCTCTCCGATAGGTTGAGTATGGTACGTTGGTTTCGTCAATTCAGTGACACAGGGTGCCATTGCAAGGGGAAAAGTTCCGGGCGGCCGCGTGTGTCCGAAGAGAATGTGCAACGGATTCAACAAGCATTCGTTCGCTGTCCTAGAAAATTAACTCGACAAGCTAGCCAGGAAATGCAAATCTGTCAATCGACGGTATAGACAGTGTTGCGAAAGCGATTTTACGTGACGCTCCAAAAATTTATTGAGGTTTAATTCAATGGTAAGAACATTACGAAAATTTTTACAGAATTTTTCAATAGCACAATGCTGTTGTTCGTCAAGATGATCAAATTAATCTATTACTTGATTGGACTCGGCTCTAATTTAACGAAAAAAAAAAACCCTTTGCTTTAGTTGAGAGCCCAAAAGTGGTATTTTTGCCTCAGGAGAAAACCTTAAAAAAAAAGTCCATCTTGAATATTAGGGATTAGGCCAGTATACAGCCACGAAGTCTGTGCCCAAAGTAAAATCTAAACCAATTTGTTTGGAATCTTGACTTTTGAGCATCCAAGAAAAATTTCCAATTTTATACTTAAGTGTGGCATAACAAAAAAAAAGGCAGAGCCTGCCTTGAAGCAGTATAACATTGTATGTCAGAAAGATCAACAGACTTATCAAACCTTAAATGTCTCAATTTCTCAAAAATCTTAGCAGGAATATTTTTACGTGCAGATCCAGAATCAACAAGAAATAATGACCCTAAATTTACAGCAACATGGGGTATAATAATAATTTCAATCTCCACTTAATTAGGAAAATTTACTTGACATATTCCAAACCTCTTCCTTTGACAGTTGTCATAAGATCAAACAGCTGTTGAAAATGCCTGCAAATGTTCACATTTTAAAAAAGGTGAGCATTATATTGATCATTGGTAATCTTGTCAGGATAGCGTCGAAGATAGCTCACTTGTCCCCACAGAACTTGTTTTTTAATCTTGAAGCATTGGTCATTTTTGGGGCCTAACCTTTTGCAATACTCACAAAAAGGATGGTTCTCTTGTTCAAGAATGTCTGAGGAGGAAGAGGATTCATCATCCTTCGGTTTCTGTTTCTGAGCCTTTTTATCAGTAACTGCACTGATAGTAGAATCAGGAGGTAATTTCTTATTATTGTTACTGCTCAAGTGATTTGTGTAGCCTAAAGATACAGAGGCATATTTGGTCAGCGTATCTGATGTTCTGAGAATGTATGCATACCGTATCTAATTGTGCGGAAGTGCTGGGTTCAATGAGAAGCACCAAACAAGAATGCACTTGAGGGTCTAAACCTTCTAATATAGTATTAAACACCTCACATTCAGGCACTATTCTTAATACTGCTCACATACACAGAAAGAGCCTCCAGGGGTTTTTCCAGACGATTAAACATCCTCAGTTGTAACTGAGAATTGAACTTTGAGGGAATAAAAAAATTGTGAATTTCTGAATGATAGGTATCAAAGGAAAAATGTTGTGACATGGCTAAACTGGTCCGTTCACTAAGAATACCTTGAGTAAAAGGGTAAATGGCTTCAAGAAAAGTTGCCTCAGGTACTATTTTACTCTGGTAAACTTTTACAATCTCTTCCAATAATTTTTAAATTTGATACATTTATGCATCACTGGCTGGAAAGTTATGCAGCATGTTCTCAAGTGGGTATGTGATTTTGTAAGAAACAGATGAATACATGGGTGATGCTGAATATGACATGTGCACAAGGGCACTGAGTACAGTGCTCGGATGAAAAGAGTATGAGCTGAGGCCAGGTAAATCAGAGTGGAGGGCAGTGGGTGGAAGGGTGGTTGATGCAAGTGTGAAAATGGGTGGGTTGCTAACTTGTTTAACTGGAATGGATTGGGTGATGTCTGAAATACAATGCGATGGTGCACTGACACCAATACTAGCAAAATGTTGTGTGACTGATGTGATGGAGGTTGTAGGAACATCCTCTTTGATGTTATTACCAACACTGATGCAAGTGAAAATGTTTTTTAAGATTAATCTTAGAGGTGTCAAATGGAGTTAAAGTCTCAGCTGCATTATAATTATCTAAAACTGCATGGCTGTGAGATTATAGAAATAAATACATATTTGCAAAATGGCAGTGAAATTCATTCTAAAATTCACCCAACTACATGCCTTAATGATTAACTATGAGCCACCACAAACTCATGTCTCCCATGAGCTGGTCCCCAACACAATTAGGTCATTCCTGTTTACATACTCCATATCTGGTTTAACGTCCTGTGCAGTCTCTCAGAAGTTACTGTGGATCCTTGGTGGGTATCCCAGAGAAGGTGGGCATAGAGTGGAACAGAGATGGAGTGCTCACCTGCTCTGCTGCGGTTGACTGTGCGACTGCAGCCACGTGAAGCCAGTTGGTGTTGCCGGCGTTTGAGGTGCTGTCCATAGTGCTGCTGGTGCAAATCCCATGGACGGTGCCAATAGGCTCTTGTAGTGTCCGATTGAAACTATGCACGAGGCTGGTGGGAATGGCACTTAGCTGCAGTGCCAGTATGAACTGTGCAGAGCGAAAGTGTCTGGCTGCGACATTGAGAATATCCCACATGGTCGCACACTGACAATGCGTTATTCGCCCACTGTTTTCATATGCCACTGTTTCTGTATCTCCCTGCCAACACTGATATTGATGACAGCAGCAGGGGGGGGGGCAACACTTCTCCTGTGAGAAAGTCTGCAGGTGTCCATTTTACAAGTAGTAAGATCTGAGTACAGTTTGCACAAAGACTGTTCCCACTTCTGTCACCTGTCGCATGCTTGCACTTAGTAAGGTACTCAGTGTGGTAAATATTTGTGCAATTTACACACTGAATAGCTCTGGATCAGTTGCCTTCACAAGTTTGTTGTTTTGCACAACATTGTGTTTGGTAATTCTGCATGCTTGTATCCAAAAATAGTTCAGTTCTCTCAGGAGGATTACACTTGCACACATGGCTGCTATGAACCGGGCCGATGGTGCCCCGAATCTCTCGCAGTCTAGTGCGGTCAATGCACAATGGTACCTCTTTCCCATTAGAGGGGTGAAGCTTCAGGCTCGCCTGACAAGTTTGTTGTTTGTCCTGCGGATGTCATCCTCGAGACGTCTCGCGTTGTCCGGTTCGCGGCATGGGTACTGTGTGTCTCGGAATGGGTTAGACACAAGCAATAGTCACCAACACTTCAGGCATAACATTTTTTGCTGTTCCATCTAAGGTACACCAATTCATGTTGGTTTTGCCAATATCTTCCTGGGCCATGTGGTCCAGTGCACGGGTTGTCATGTTGACAGCTGTTCATGTCGCGGCTGTTGATCTGCCTCCCTTCGCGCCCATATGTGGGGGAGGATACCGGTTCAGCCGGCGGGGTGGCAGTGACAATGCTTGCACGTGCCTGGCTGATTGGTCTGTCGCATCGCCCGCTGGTGCTGGAATGCACGGGGTAGGGGATTGTTGCTTGGCTGTCTGGCTCATCACATCCTCCCCAATGGCGGCACTCGGGGCTCGTTCCTTGTCCAACACTCACTACTGTCCACAAATGGCGAGAATGCCCGAAATTATATTTTGCAGGTTAAAAGTTCAGAAATTTATTTAAAGTATATGATGGCTTTTTATGCACATACTTTTGCACAGTATGTTACACATAGACACCATGCAGAATTTTACTCTTATATGCTGCTTGACGTAAACATACACAGGTAATCTGAATTGCAGTGTGATGTAAACTAATGTGGCAGTAAAAGACAAAAGTCACTCTGAAACATCATGGGATGTAGACTCACGTAGATACTTTATATTGAATTACAAAGTTATTCTGCACATCGCGAGACATAAAAATGATGTGATTAGGACAAAAATTACACTTGAACATTGTGGGACGGGAATAATGGCTAACAAAAAAATTTGAATGCCATGGGATGCTTGTAAATGAGACAGAATTATTTTGGAAAATCATGATACGAGGGTTATTGGGAAAGTAAGGTCCGATTTATTATAAAACATAATCCATCACAAATTTTTTTAAAAACTTTTTTTATTTTATTCCTTACATGTTTCTCTACTTTTATACACAGTTTCCATATTTGTTTAAACATTTGTCATAAGTTCTACAAGCATTTGTATGCCTAAGTGAAAGACGTCTGCCGCTTGTGAGGATAACCAGTCTGTAACTGCTGCTTTCACCTCGTCATCTGTGGCGAGGTGCTTGCCTACCTAAAGACGTTTGCCTTTAGATAGTGGAAGAAGTGAAAATCGCTCGGTACCAAGTCTGGACTGTACGGTGAATGGTCAATCTGTCCCCATCCAAAAGATCTGATCAGATTTTGGGTGTGAATGGCAGAATGGGGTGTGGCATTGTCATGCAGACACAAAACTCTAGACGTCAGAATGCCACGTCACTTATTGCGTATTGTATGTCGAAGTTTAGTCACGTAGTACATGACTGTGAGTTGAGTGTGTTTCCTTCTCTCTGGCACCTTCTCCCGTGCTCGTCGTGGCCGAGCGTTCGCCTCGGCCCGGTGTCAGCAAGGTAATGTAAGTGACTGCAGATATACAAGTAGTCGCCTGAGTACTCGTGGACATGTGGTTCACATCAGTACACTGATGGTGTAAATTTTACTGTTTTCGGCCACTAGTCAACAGCTAAAAATGATATATATATATATATATATATATATCTGTAAGTATATTACTAGGAAAAGAACAAGCACAAACTTAATAAAACAAATCAATTTTTTTTTGAAGTTTATAGATATCTTTAAAACTTTTTTCGTCCCAGCAGGAGTACTATATACATATTTTATAGTGCTATTCAAAATCTGTCATGAAAACAAGAGTATTATATTGACTTTCTTTTATTTAGATATTGACAACAGGTTATTTATTATATTATGTGTATCTATCTCATTTTCTTTTTATTTTGGCCAATAAATAATTCGTTGGGTACAGAGATCATAGCTCTTAAAGCTTACATAATTAATTTTTTTTTTTTATCTTTGTTGAACCAAAAATGCATTATTCCTAAACTGTCCAAAAAATTTCATCTTAAAATTTCACGGGTTGAAGTGCATCACTCTACAATAATGCTGGAACAAACCTGACGTCATTCAGCAGGCGAAACAAAAATATAATAAATGTAACATCTTTTCTTATTGTTCCACCTGAAGCTACTGCGATGTGACGGCAGAAAGTAACTGTACTATGGCCAAGGCCATCCCACAAATAGGTAGGCGTCTCACATCTCTCGGGAAGAAATGGCTGGCGACGAGATCAGCGGCCTATGACATAAACCGCTACAATAAGAATATCACTTTCGATAAGAAAGGGTTCCACAAAATAATATTACAACATAGCGAAATACAATATCCGCAGTAATGTGCCATTTAAATAATTTTTAAATATTTTTTTTTATTTTTCATGTTTAGTGTTGATCAATTTCAATATATTAGCTTAATATAAATTGCAGATAATATTTTGTTTAATTTAGAATTGATTTATTTTGAAATTGTTAGCGAATTTCATTAATTTTAACTTTTTGAGGGCCTTCTTACATTCTCGTTTTTCCAGCCTCACGAAAAACGCTTCAGCCTATTTGTCTTCAAAGCATTTCCGGCAGTTAACTGCAAACGCGTTTTCTTTCAGGAGTATTCTTAACACGCCGCATATATTTTGTGTCGCCATCGCACCCGGTTGCAAGCCTTGGTTTTTGTTTTGTCGCACCCTGCAAGAAAAGTAGATTTTACTTCGCGTTAATTGTTTTCATGCGGTTTCTAAGCGCGAAACGCACCGAAAGCTACCGTTTGTGTACGCTCATGCCATCTAGCGGCAAACTCCGAAACTCAGTCACGACATTGTGACAAGCGCTCACCGCGTATCGACCGGCATTCTGCATTCCACCAGCCAGCCGCGAGCACTTGATGATGCGAAACACTGTACTTCGCCTATAACCAGGTTGTAGTTTAGTGAAGCACTTTTTCATCTCATCATGTAGTTTAGTGGTGCTAAAATGTAGTTTACCATCTGTAGATTACGTCAGTGCAGTTTTCGGCCTTCATTATGGCTTAGTGTTGCGTCTAATGTTTTCCTGACCCAATTTTGTGGTAACTGTGATTTTGTATTAATTCCATGCCCGACCTTTCCAGAGGTCGCAGTTTCAACCATCTCGCAGTTTCACCGCCTCGTAGTTTCACCACCTCAGCCAGTCAGCAACCCCGATAACAGTTTGGCAGTTCCATTTGTTATCTGAGTACCTATACTATGCGGAAGACTGCAGCTTTGCAGTCTCACCTGGTACCTGTGATAGGGTAGTCGTGACTCCTATCACGTTCACCGAAGAACGGCCATCTCTACTTCGTTTTATTTGTTTGAACCCACAGTTTGTGAACTTCTAACATTTTTGTACTTTCAACAGTTACAAAAAGTGAAAAGGAAGTATAAATTGCTTACATTATTCAAAACATGAAAATTTTGTTTCGCTATATATCCGAATTACTTAATGTCTGGTTTTCACTAAAAGATTAATGGCCTGTCATTTAAATAGGCATATATATTAAACCTTATTTTTAAAGTGATCCCTATTTTTTTCATTTCAGGTCATTCATATTTACTTACTTATGCCAGTAAAGGTTATAATGATTATTTTTATTTAAAATATATCAAGTAATCTAAATTCTACTTTGTGGAATCATTTACTTTACTTCCCTCTGGATCATATAATAACTATTATTCTCATGTTCATACTATTCATTTAATTGATATTGGTCTTTTGTATCCAGCATGCATACGTTAGGAAAAATGTATTTTTCTTTTGGTTTAAGTAATTATGGTACCAGATAAATAATCCATACAAGGCCTTAGTAAAAACTTACCCAAAACTGTGGATAAAATTTATTTCATCCTAAGATGAAAAAAGGATTTAAAGAAGAGGGAGACCCAGGCAACTACAATATGCAATGCGAGAAAACGAAGTAGAAGTAGGAAGTCGCACGAGCGGAAATATATACTATATACTGGTAGGGATAAAGCTAACACAATAGCTGATAGCCCAGAGAAGACATTTTCCCACAATAAAGATGTGCAAGATAGACAATTCACTCAATCAGTATATAATTACAAAAAAAAACCTAAAACTAAAAGAAACATCGGAATATGATCGAATTACATTTAAATAACTTTTAAAAATAACTAAAACACGCCCTAAAAATAATTCTGGAGGACCAGACGGGTTAAAATAAGAAGCCCTAAAGAAACTACCATTAAATGCCATAGAATATCTCTTAAAACTATATAATTCAATGTTAAAATTATGCAGATTCCCACAGGCCCGGAAAAAGCTAAAGTAATACACTTGCCGAAACCTGGAAAAGTTCCTACTAAACCAGAAAACAGACGGCCAGTAAAATTATTAAACAGTATGAGTAAAATATTTGAAAAAGCCCTACTACTAGACAGACTACAAAATCATGCAGATTTAAACAAAATAATTCCAGATAATCAGAATGGGTTCAGAGCCTAGCACATTACCATACAACCCCTAATAAAAATAGTTGAAGACATAACATGGATTTAATAATAAAGAACAACGATATACATTAATGTCATTCTTAGACGCTGGGAAAGCCTTTGATAAAGTCTGGCTCCCAGAACTAATATATAAACTAATAAACTACAACTTCCCAGCAACTTATGTAAATTTATTAGTACATTATTTAAAAAATATACATTTTTACGTAACATTAGATGGAGAAGATTCTAACACTTAAATAGCAACAGCAGGAGTACCACAGGGGTAGGCACTTTCCCATTTTCTATGCAGTATTTACACAGTCGACATCCCAATAACATACGCACGAACTAATGCTAACATCCAACTGTACGCAGACGATACAGCAATATTAAAGCAACACTTACCTTATTAAATATGTATTTATAGCCTAGAAATGTCACACCAAATGGCGAATCAATGTAAACCCAGTAAAATCAGAGACAATAATAATTACCAAAAAATTACCGAAACCTAACAAAGAATTAATACTATTTAATCAAAAATCCCGTAGGTTAACAAGGCAAAATATCTAGATATAACGATAGATCACAAGTTAACTTGGCAGCCACACACAGAAAGTGCAATATATGCAGCACTGGGAAAACTTAAACAATTGTATCCAATACTAAAGACAACTAACTTTCCACGGAGGAAAAAACTCCAAATTTATCTGATTCGCATATCAAAGTTTTGTAACACAAATGATAAAATATGAACAAAATATTTATAAAGTTATAAGAAATTAATAAACTTAATTTTAAAAAATTTTCGGATGGTCTTCCACGCACCACGAACAGCAGACGACTGACCCTAGCCGATACTGATTGGCTTCTTAGTCTGCAGGCCTCCATCCCCTCCTATGATCACATAGACTTAACATTTGACCTTTACTTCCGCACCTTCATCCTCCTCTCTCACAGACACCTTCCTCCCTCATCTTCACCAATACCACCACGCCAGCACATTCAACCTCTCACCAACACCCTGTCATCACCCCCCTCACTTCCCCACTTCATGGTTACCGACACTCCTCGCCCCCTCCAACACCCGCGCCAACGCTGACCCTTCTACCCACTTTCACGCCCTCTTCCTCGACACTTCACCATCGTTCATTCTCTAATATGCTAGTTAGCTAGGAGTCGTACTCCCACCTACCCCCTACCCAACTTAACCGACAAACTCTATAAATATTTATATTATCTAAATTTCTAAAATCATAAAAAAAAAAATTCCAATTTTTGCAAGTAGTGCACAACACATCCAAAGAAGGTCAAGGTCAAGTTAAAAAGTGTTCGTATATATCAAACTTCTAACATCGGCCAAAAACTTATGTCACAACGCTATCCGTTTATGCCATACTGTGAACCACCTAACTAACACTTTAGTGAAAAAAATGCTGGAATAAATCACATATAAATACATGGTGTCTGAAACGTACAATGTAGACCTGTCAGAAAAATTTTGGACGAAGATTAAATATGTTATAATGAGATATAGTGTCCACATTTCGAATACCGACTCGAGTTTCAGATCAATTTGAATGAAGTTCGTACATGTTTGTCTGCTTACGTGCTTATAAGCACCTAATATATAGATTTAAGAAATTTCCAAAGGTGATTTATGGTGTAGCGACCTGAATTCGAAATGGTAATACTTCAATAATATTATATATCATTCGTACTTAAAATATTTGGCAATTTTTCCCAGTGTTTCAGAGACTATTAGAGGAATGAAGAATAAAGGCGAAATTTAAGTACTAATCATCGGATGTAGGAATCAAAGTGAAATAAGGGGTTCGCAATTCGATTAATCACCCGAATTTTGGAAGCTCTTTAGCGATTTTCGTACATTAATTTCTCACTGTTTAGTATTCATGCACAACTGCTACAAAGTTTCAAGCAATGTTACTGTTAGGCACGGCGAAGGGACCTGAGATTGAAGCCGGAAATCGTAAAAAATAATTATTTTCTTTTGGGCTTAGAAAAAATCTGACAGCTTTTGCGAGTGATGGGAGAATGTGTATATATAGCTGTGATGCAGAGTATATGCTACTGACGTCACTTCAATTTGTCGCTACTAGGCCACCTTAGTTATACAGGCTGGGGGCAGACTAAGGGCACCTGAGGTTGTTGCGTTAGGGGTAAACAAATACTCGTAATCTCCGTTATTTAATACACCAGGATTTTATTGGTCTGAAGGTCACATAGTTATTTCAACACTGGCGAGACTGAGCCCCCCTGCAAGTCGTTTGCCTGAAGAGCTGGTGGGCTGAATACTATGCATCAGGGAAGGTTGTTAAAGGAAGACGTTTCTCTACTTATCTGTGACTGCGGCTTTTGGTGAGTTGTCTTCGTTGGTAGCTGAGGCATGGTGAGTTGGGTGGCCCTGATTCAGGCCCTCCTACTGGACTCGTTGGCGTGCTGTACTACCTTGGCTTTTTCCTGTGGCTTTGACGGTCTCTCTCTGAAGTTCGGGATTGGTTTTCCAGTGACTTGTACTTTCCCTGCGACCCCGGCTGGCGTTCCTGGTTGGACAGTGCGTCCTCCTCGTCGTCCTGCTTCCGGCCCGCGTTTCTGTCTGCATTCCTCACCGCGGAAACTGCCACTACATTTTCGGAAATGAACTCATAAGTTCTCGGTACTTTTACTGGGATTTTCTCGGGAATTTACACATGAAGTTTCGGCTGTTCCTGGGTTCTCTCCTCGGTGATGTTACTATTGACTGACTGACTGACTGCTCGCCTCGTCGCCATACGGCGCACGACTACACCTTCTCGGGGAATGGTGCCACTCGGACTGGGGCTGCCACTCGTTTCCGGGAATTTACTCATATTCTCGGCACTGTTCTCGTCACATGACTGATTACTCCCGAGTCTGATTCGGGTTCTCCCGTTGGAGCTGCATCTATCTCGTCTCGCGGCTGTACCGCCAAACAACTCCCGTCTCGGTTGAACAACTGACTGCAAAAAACTGTTTGCCTGGGCCGGGTCCGACTCCGGCCCAGTGATACGACTGCCTCTCGCCTAACTGCCTTCTCTGTCTCGCATCGCGGCTGCCGAACAACTCCTCGTCCACGACTGATCACAACTGCTGGACCACAACTGAGTGATCACAACTGTCTGACGACAACTGCTCTCGTTTCTTCGCTGCTTCCGAATTTAACCCATCTCCCGATATATTCAAATTGGCTGTCAGCAGATGGTGTCGAGAGAAATAGAGACTTCCCCCATGTAACTCGCGCATTTTTTGTATACGATTTTGTGTCTCGTCAGTGGCTCGCTAGCTCAGACTAGGATGGAGGGAGGGGTGCAGCAAGCGTCTCGGGGATTCCTGGCAGCTGGATCGGCACTAATCTCGGCGGGGGTTCCCTTGATTCCTTCATAGAGGGCTTATATCAGCTAATTTTCGGGACTCTCCCTGTTTTTCTCTCGCTTCGATTTTTCCCCCGCGTGTCCTTATATGGCGGGACTTCCCCGGGGTTATTCCTCCCAGGGTGTGAATACAGCGCAATTCCTACCCTCTCTACCCGTCACATGTCAATTTTACTTGGCTAGAAAATCACATATGTTCCCATTGTCTTCATTGAGCTTACTAGGCAGTGTAGCAGAGACATCATCAGACTTAAATACTGATGATGACCATGCAAGTCCTACTACAAAGAAAAGTAAACTTGATATTAAAGCCGAAACAGGAGCTGAAGGGGATAATGATGACAGTGTTGGAGGTGAAGATAATGACGATTTTCCCAACAATCTAATGCATCTCTCCAACGAGTTACTTAGCTCTCAAGACTTCGCTGTTAAGAGCCGCCCAAATCTCTTCACTCACTCACTCACTACAACGAGTTTCCTACGATAAGTGGTGTGAAGATGGCAGAAGAAGACATGAAAGCTGGCTACATATTTCCCGAAGACCCAAATGAAACTGTTTGTAGACTCAGACTTTTGATTGACCTGCAAGAAAGCAGAGATTTATCGTACATTAATGAGATAGGTATCTTGAATCATCAACGAACTAAAGGAGAAGGGTTATATCGCATGATGTGATGAACTGCTTTCTTCTGATATTGTAATGTGTAAAATATATAAAACATTTTAAAAATAAAATAATAGTGTTTTATTTATTTATTTTTTTTTGTGCTGCGTCCGTTTATTCCTTATAACTTTAATGTGGTGATATGAGCACTCGACTTTTAAAGATAAGGTACGCATACAGAAAAAGTATGAGGACCTTAAATATAAATGCACAGACAAAGTGCGCCGCTGGTGCTTTACGACATTTAGTGGTGTCATCTGCAACGTCGGTCTTCGGAGCGCTCGTGTGTGCGCTCGGCTTCCTTCACCTGTTTCCTTTCTTTGTGTTAAGTTCTTTGGATCCACTCTCTTCCCGCGCTTGCGCAGTCAGTTTGCCTACTCAGTTTTAACTTTAAATAGACTGGTTTGTCTGTTGTGACTTCACTTATTTTTCTTTACTGCACCATCTGCTGAGGCCTCGTCAAATACTGATGAGTCCTCGTGTCGTGTGATTTTGCTGTTTTAACATAGTTGTTTTTTTGTTTTTGTATGGCGTAGTTGAAGTTTGCCTGAGGTGTGCTGTTATGTAGTGTCTTTTAAAAATTCTGTTTCGGTTCACCGACAAAGTTGCAGTTTGGAGTAACCTAAGCTGCTTTACGACAGTCGCGGTAATGTGTCACGAATGTTTGAATTTTAATGACGATTTGTATTGCTGCCTCATTTTTTCCATAAGTTAGTTTCTGAATGATGGATGGATGTAATTATATAGTTTACCGACGCGACTTTCATGGCCAAGTTTTCAATTGTTATTAGGGTGCAGAATTTGAATTGCTTTTAAAATTTTCTACTGTCAACGGTCTCACCGATTGTGACGTCCGTTTACATATACTAATTTCAGTTTCATTACCTTTTTTAAGCATGGTGTATAAAGATTTTTAGTATTTATTTATATTATGACTTTAATTTGGGCTATTTCTGGTCACCTCCCGAGAGGTGTTTTTGTGTATTTTTTGGCGAGGACTACGATTTGGGCCATTTTTTCGGCGCTCCCATTTAATATGAGTGTTTTTAAAAGTCTTCAGTATGGCGGATTTTTGAGTATTATATTTGGGTTGCCATATAAAGTGTACTAAATCTTACCCATTTGTACTCTGAAAGTTTGGAATTTACAAGGTTCTCATGGGTGTTTTTTTGCACTTGTTGTAATATTTGGTTGTTTGGTATTACAATTATTTGTGTAACAGCACAAGTAGACTGTATGCAAACCATTAATTCACTCGACATGTATACATTTGGAGACAGTTGGTGGATGAATGTAATTTCTATGGTGGGGAACAGACGACAAACCGAAGGATTGATCACATGATCGATCGAGGAATTGGGATTGATGGAAGGTTTGGTGAGGATTACAGAGGATGACTGGAAAATTGGTGAGGAGGATTACTGAGGACTGCTGAGGATTGGTGAGTTTTGGTGAGAATTGCATGGGAGGATTGCAAAGCAATTGCTGAGGATTGTGGAGGATTGGTGAAAAGGATTACTGAGGTTTGCTAACGATTGGTGTGAAATGGTAGAGGATTGATGAGAATTGCTAGAGGATTGGCGAGGAAGAGTACTGAGGATTGGTGAGGAGGAGTACCGAGGATTGGCGAGTATTGCGGAGGATTGTAGAAGACTTGTGATTGGTGAAGATTGTGAGGTTTACTGAGGATAGCTGAGGAGGATTGTGGTGGAGGATTGCGGAGGAGAATTGCTGATGATTGTGGAGGATAATGAAGTATTGGGATTGATCGAAGTATTTATCTCTGAGAAGAGTACAAAAGATAAGATTCTTTATCACTGATTCCAAGTCTCAAGGTCCTAGTACTAATGGTTTATAAATAATAGATAACTATGCCTAAAAAAAGTTTGAAGATGCTGACCTATAAAATGATTATAACGTAACTTGGGCAGGTGGTCGCTACTCTTATGATGGGCTTGAATTGGTCGCATATAAATATATTAAAAAATATGTGTAGCATACTTATACCTACATAACCGTCGATACAATGAAAAATTTAAATATTCTGAAATCGTGTAATATTTAGACTTCAAGAGAGGATAACCTAAATATAGTAACTGGATATGTGACTTTTACATGTTTCCGCAATACTAAATGTACAATTTCGATATAAATTTAAGAAAAATATTTCTATTTAAAAAAATTGGTTAATAAATACATATTTTCAGAATTGATATACCTTATGTCTATAAAACCAACATGGTTAGCAGCTCGCAGAAACACACATAGGCCTATATGTTTGAAGGGTTAGTGGTTATAAATTCTGAGCACCTTCGGATATTTTCGACAATCCCAAGTCGAAGACTTCCGAGCACCCCATGAGTCGAGCCGATGACTGCCGAGCTCGTCCGAGTCGAGCCGACGAACGCGAGCCACAGCCACACAGCTCCCATTTAATTACAATATGCCCGAACATACATACTATTACGATCTGAAAATCGAATTTGAAGAGAACTCTCGAACTGTTTGAAAATTAATCGGGAACATGAATAATATTGCCGATGCCAAAAACTACACTATTATCACTCGCGTCGAAAGTGCTGCTAATTTCATAAGTCAAACGCATTCGGCTTGACAGCCTGACGACACTCATATAACTTGGCAGGATTTTGATAGTCTGTGGGTGGCAACTTGGTGTATATGAAACAAACAACTTGCAATTTAAAACATATTGCATCAGCTGATGCTTGAATGTATGACAATTAGTATTACGTTGGCTATTCTGACTGCACTGCCGACGCACATCAGACAAGCAGAAAATACGCGCATAAGTAAAGTTCCTAGATTAATTAATACATTTTATTTTACATGGTCACAAAACTGCTGTTGTTAGTGTTACAAACTAAACTTCGTGCTATATTAGTACCGCAGAGGTCTTTAAATGCAAATTAAAACAGCTTGTATTGAAATGAAACACAAGTAAAAACATTAGGAGTTATTTTTATGTCGTATCCCCACTCATCATGCCATGCATACATGCTTGATATTAATTCCAAAAGCCTACAGAAATATCGCAGGGTGTTGTTTAATTATTTTTCAAATAATCTGACGAAATATTTCCTAAACCCCTGTCGTTTCTAGCCAGTAATAAGAGAAAAGTGAACTTATACAAATACGGGATCAAGTGGCATGCCAACATGCTGTTATCAGTTGATGAAAACGCTCGGCTCATAACACGTCCTGCCATCACACCATCTGTCTGAGGGCTCCCGAAACACTACAAGGCAGAAAAAATGGGTGCGTGTACTTACGTACGCACGTTAGAAGTTATACTTCTTTGGCGTCACTAAAATAACATTTTATTACGTATGCAAATAATTTATGAACGTAGGAAAACGATAAATTACTGAAGAAAGACACGCACCAAAATAAGTATAACTTCAGAAACCTAAGTGTGAGAAATAATACTCTTAAGCTCTGTTACTAGGCAAATATAACAATTTGTATTTCAGTGTAGGGTCGTACCCCTACCATGTTTACTATCGAATTTCGTTACACTGTGCATAACTTCAAAAAATATTTTTCTTGTGTAAAATAACAAATTTACGAATGTACACTAATTGTTTTATTTTTCTGCATGTACTGTATGATTTTTAAAGTAGCTTATGTATTTCCGTGTACAGCAATTTTGATTACAAGTAATTTATGTTGGGCTGGTAATCGTTACGCCTACGTCCATTACACGCCATGTTATTTTCTTTCCGCAAAACTATCTCCTTGTTTTCATGTTGTTACTATACTGTATTACTAAAACTTAGAATGTGGGACGCTCGTGGGTAGTTTTTAAGAAATTGTCACATTATTCCACGCCACATATTTCCAACTTGAGCTGTTTAGTATCAGCAATAGTACAATAACTGCCTTGCAAAAGTAGTTGGTGAGTTGTTTTTTGGCGAATGAAAGTGCATTTTCAAGCAAGTTCCTCTAATTACTTTTGTTTCCGGTTTTAACATACTAGCTGTAACATCCAAAGTGTGATAAGAACTACTATTACCGTCTCGCAAACGTTAACCCAAATTCGCTGTCTCTAAAAAAAACTAAAAGGTAGTAAACAAATATTTAATTTTTTACAAAATTTTCTAATTTTGTTTTTATTACCTAAATATTTCTTAGACAGACGTCAGTCTATAAATAACTTAAAATTGTTGGCATTACTATTACAAGTGGATTAGCCGACAGCGTGTTAACAAAATATAGAGCCGCCCCTTGGCATACCAGCTGATAGCGAAAGAATACATAAACGAAAAGTAAACATTGGCACTTAGAGAGAGAGAGAGAGAGAGAGAGAGAGAGAGAGTATGTGAAGAACTCTTGTCGTGTGATTTTTGCAGAAAAAATACTGCACGAACTGCCTTATGTGTTTGGTAACAATAAAATTACGCCAAGTCTATTAATATTTCAGTTTTTCTAGGCCTGTTGAAAAACGGCTTGTTTTGTCGCCATTTCCAGTCTCTGCTACACTGCGTGATAAGTACAATGAAGACGATAGAAACACAAGCGATTCTCAAGCCAATTAAAGGTAAGTGACGCCAGTAGCATTTACTCTGCAGTACAGTCGGTTCGTTTGAAATGTATACTCACTAAAGTGACATATGTGAAACAAATGGACTTGAACAATGTTGAAGTACCCGAAACAACAAAGATTGATAGGCAGCGTGACTCCTAATACAAACCCAAGGAAATATGGTGACGTTAACTGAAGAAGAAGACGGCGTTGACAAAAATGTCTATAATTTGTACGCTGAAGAGTTTAAGACAAAGATCCAAATTATGATGATTGCACCAGGAGAAAGAATTTGAATGAAAAATCCATTATGGACACACTTCATAGCTCTACGATGGCGTATAGTTAAGTAACCCCTGTATAAAAATGTCGTAAAAATGTCATCATCCTAAACAAGAGGAGAGTTTGACAAGAAACTGTAACTGCTAGTAAATATAACAGCACTCTATCTCGTACCAACTACATTATATCATATCAGGGTATGAAGCCATTTTTTCCTGAATATGTTCAAAAATGCATCACCAGCATCGATGCAGACATGAAAATATTCAAAAAAGCTCTTTCACATTGAATCTGACATCTCTGAAATAACTTTAGCAAGAGCACATCGAACAAGAACATTTGCGAGAATATCTGCAAAGATACAGTTTACATAACCCCATAGGCGATAAGCTGGCCACAGCAGATGTATAGGGTTTATATGTGTTATAAATGAATAAATGAAAACATTTACAATGAACGTGCCACACTGAAGAGCAAAAAAAAACTGGTATAGGCGTGCATATGCAAATAACAGAGGTATGGAACCAATCAGAGTAACGCGATGCGGTCGGCAGCTAGATCGGTTACTGGTGCTACAATGGCAGGTTATCAAGATTTAAATGAGTTTGAACGTGGTGTTATAGTCGGCGCACGAGAGATGGGACATAGCATCTCCGAGGTAGCGATAACATTTGGATGTTCACGTATGACCATTTCACGAGTGTATCGTGAATATCGGGAATCCGGTAAAACATCACACCTTAGACAACTCTGCGGCCGGAAAAAGATCGTGAAAATCGGGACAAACGACGACTGACGAGAATCATTAAACGTGACCAACGTGCATCCCTTTCTCAAATTGGCGCAGATTGGATTTGTGGACTGCCCTGCAGGATTCATGGTGTGAATTGCCTACTGCATGCCTTCAGACATTAGCCGAGTCCATGCCACGTCGTCTTGCGGCACTTCTCAGTGCTCGGGGGCCCTACATGATATTAGTCAGGTGTACCAGTTTTTTTTGGTTCTTCAGTGTATACATGTTTGTGAATACACAGTCAAATTACATTATTATGACCACCTGCTAGTATCCAGAGTAACCGCCCTTCGCAGCATGGACAGAAGCTAGACGAACTGGTAGTGAGTCAGTCAGGAGCTGATAAGTCTCCACGGGTATCTGGAGCCATGCTGTCTGCAGTGCGTCCCACTACTGTTCAAGGGTGCGTAGCGGAGGAGATAGATTGCGAACATGACGATCCAGGTGGTCCCACAGATGTTAAATTGGATTGAGATCGGAGCTATTTGGGTGCCAGGGAAGAACTTTGAAGTCTTGATCACGATGCTCTTCCAACCACGTGCCAAAACTTCTAGCCATATGGCAAGGCGCATTATCGTGCTGGAAGATCCCATCCTCCCGAGACAATCATCATGTACAGGTGGACGTGATCGCCGAGGGTGGATTCATAACCAAATCGATCAAGAGTGCCTTCCACATAGATTATGGGACCTAGAGTATACCTCAAGAACATTCCTCAGACCATTACAATACCCCCACCGCCTTATGTTCATCCAGCAATGGATACAGGGTATCGGTTCTCCGACGTTTCTCGACAGACACGCTGACGTCCATCCGTTCTATGGAGCTGAAAATGTGACTCGTCGGAGAAGGCTACCCGTCGCCAATGAGCAGCGGCCAAGTCGCCATACTAGTAGTAGAAAATAGAGAAGTTGGGGACAACGGGACTCGGAACCCGAGCAGGAACAGGCAGCCGTCATCTTGTAATTTCACTTTTCCCCTCAAAATTTCGCTTTTTCCCCTCAAAATTGTTTAAATTTTTCTCATAACTTCCCTTTTTTTCCTTAAAAAAAGCACCGATCCCCCCAGTTGCACAAACGAGCCACATAAAGGCACTTTTCGATCCGTCGGAAGGATTTGGAATGCTCGCTTCTCGAGGGCAGAGCAATGGTGGTCATATTGGTTTTATAGATATAGGGTATACCAAATCGATACACAGGATTTGAGATCGGAGCTGGAATCAACCTTCAGCCATTTTGGTTGTGTCAGCCATCGTGGTAGCCATATTGGATCCAGGTGACCTTGGCCTTTCACCTTGACTTCAGTGACCTTTAACCTTAAACAAAAAATTCTATAAAATCCCAGAAAATCCCCAAAAATTCCTAAATATTTATTAAAAGTATTTTAAGAATCACAAATATATAATTTTAAATATTGGATTTAGAGGGGACGAGGGACAGGGACCGATCAGCCACCATGTTAAGACGTCACCCAACTGCCATATTGGACCCTGGTAACCATTACCTTATCCCATGTCCTTTACCCTATAACTTAGACATTAGATGTCCTTAAAAACAAAAACTCAAGAAAAATGGTAAGAATTGAATAAATTCATAAAAGTCAGCTAGCATATTACATTTCTGACTACTACCATCATCTTGAAGCCAGGTGACCTTGACCATTGTTTTTAACACAGTAACCTTTGAATTGAACCAATAAATTGGTCAAATATAAAAAAAAACCCAGAATATATAACCAATTTATAAAAATATAATTAAAAACTATTTCGTTAAAATAATTTTTTAAAACTTACATATCCGGAGGTCCCACACAGCACCATGTACAGCAGATGAATAACCCCCCTCCAATCAATCGCATTGTATTTACATTATCCTCCCCTTTCCAATTTTCTAATTGGTTAATTAGTTGGCAGGCGTCCATACCCCGCCCCTTTGCTCATTCTGTCGATTGCACTCGAACCGCCATATTGGTTTTCCGTTTGTCATTTGTTTACATTTTCTTCGCCTAGGAGGCACTGATAACTCCGACCAACATGCTAAATCTGGATGATCTTCGCTTTGACCTCTCATCTGTGACCATGAACTGATGCCCATAACATTGGATAACCATGAACCTAAAAAGAAATACTAAAAACTTTTATACAATCCAAAAAACTACAAAAAAAAATATTAGAAATTAAAAAATTAATTAGACTCTTTTTTTCATCAATATTTTGATCAATCTCACAATCTTTCCTTTAACCAGCACTGCAATGAGCACCGCAATCAGCACCATAATCAGCATCGCAAAAAGAACCACAATTAGCTCCAGAATCAGCACTCTACACCAATCCACACCAATTCACATCTACTCCACAATCGCTACTCATGCTCCACAATCTGCTCCACAATTTACTCNTCATGCTCCACAATCTGCTCCACAATTTACTCTTCAATTCACTCCACAATCGAACCACCTGCTCCACAATCGATCCACCTGATCCACAGTCGCCCAACAATAGCTCCACCTGCTCCACATACTTCACAATCATATCCACAATCCTCCTCCGCAATCCACAGCGACCCATGCCTATCCTTAGAACAATCCCAATCCTTTGANAAGAACCACAATTAGCTCCAGAATCAGCACTCTACACCAATCCACACCAATTCACATCTACTCCACAATCGCTACACATGCTCCACAATCTGCTCCACAATTTACTCTTCAATTTACTCCACAATCGAACCACCTGCTCCACAATCGATCCACCTGATCCACAATCGCCCAACAATAGCTCCACCTGCTCCACATACTCCACAATCATATCCACAATCCTCCTCCGCAATCCACAGCGACCCATGCCTATCCTTAGAACAATCCCAATCCTTTGANTATGCAGTCAACTATAAATACATTTTTATACTACAGTATTTATTATCTTTCTATATGCAGATCTTTCCGTTAATATTCGAGTGCTCATAGCACAACTTTAAAATTGTGAAGGAAAAAAGGATACGACAAACGAAAATAAAGGGAGAACAACTATTTTATAATAACAACAATTTATTGCTATTTTGTAATTACAAGTTCAGAAGAAACCACTTCATCACATCATACGATATATCCCCGATCCTTCAGTTTACTAATTATTTTGGATATCTCGTAATCGTGTGCGTGAGATGCCCGCGTTTTTTGAGGTCAATAAAATGTCTGAGTCTATAACAAGTTCAGTCTGGGCTTCGGGAAATAAGTAGCCAGTATTTTCGACGTCTTCTGCNTCAGTCTGGGCTTCGGGAAATAAGTAGCCAGTATTTTCGACGTCTTCTGCCTTCTTCATGTCGCTCGTTGCAGCAAATGTATTGGAGGAGTGTGTCAGTGCATCGAGAAAATCACTATCATCGTCTTCAGCACTATCACTGACTTCATGTTCATTTTCATCAATGCTCTCTCCATGGTCATCTTCACCCACCGTTTTGCATGCTATATAAAATTTGCTTTTATTTGTAGCAGGAGTTGTACTCTCGTCAGTATTTGGAGCCGACAACAGTTTATTTTGATGTTCGTCGAGTTCACGCGGAAGTCTTGCAAGTGTACATTCCACACAAACTGACTCTACTGCAATCATTCCGTCTTTAGCATTAACTGGCTCATCATAATCGCTTGTCTAATCGGTACCCATCGATGAGCAAGAGGTATTGCCGGAAACACTTGCGGACTCCTAGTAGACGAATCCTTGCNTGTCTAATCGGTACCCATCGATGAGCAAGAGGTATTGCCGGAAACACTTGCGGACTCCTAGTAGACGAATCCTTGCAGATCTCAGTATGTTATTTCATTGTATCGCCTTGCATAAACTGCGTGGGATCAATGTCGTAATGCTTCATCACACGAAAAGAACTATTCGTACAGGCTGTTCTCTCATGCCGACGAGCATTTTGACCATATGTGAAAACTCGATCACAGAATCGGCACCAGCGACAACCAGTTAGCGATGATGCAGGTCGCGGCTACATGATCTTTGGTGTCAAAGGCAGGCCTTCGTATTCGCAATTCATCTTCGTGGTATGACGAGAGAGCGCTTCCAAATCGATGTTCACCTCACGGTGTCAGAACGTCAACTGTAATTTTTTTCTATTTAAATGAGATTCTTTCAGTAAAGAGCCCAGCTTGTGCCCACAAAAGGACTTCCACCATAAAGTTTATATATAAAAAATTATGGGAGCACTCGGAGAAAACCAACATACTCCTTCGCCTCAGAAGAAAACACGCATATACTTATGTAACCATATGATATTTAAATATGCTTGTAGGCAAAAGTTACTTATAATAGAGAATTAGAAAATAATTTTATGTTCCCATATTTTTATATAAATTATTTTGTATAAATTAATTAAGAATAATTTTTATTCACATATGTATAAATTAAAAATAATATAATATTTTTACATTTATGTATACATAATTATAATTTACGGAATATCTTCAATCATTAGTAAACTGAAGAATCGGAGACATTTTGCATGATGTTATGAACTGCTTTCTTCTGAAATTTTATTTATAAAAAATTATAAATTTTTATTATTATTATAAAATAATTCGTTTTCCTTAATATTTGTGTGGTATCCTTTTTCCCTAACAACTTTAAAGTGGTGCTATGAGCACTCGACTATTAATGGAAAATTCTGCATATATAATAATAATAAGGACTTTAGTATTAAAATGCATTGATAGTTGACTCATACAAAACATTAATTCTGTGAACATGTACAAACTTGGAGATGTTTGGTGAACGAATTTCATTTATGTACATATGGGCGAGGGACAAACTGAATGATCGATAGAAGGATTGATCGAAGTATTGGGATTGATCGAAGTATTGGGAATGATCAAATTATTGGGATTTATCGAATGGTTGGGATTTATCGAATGGTTGGGATTGATCGAATGATTGGGATTGATCGAATGATTGGGATTGATCGAAGGATTTACATGGATTGCTGTGGATTGCGGAGAAGGATAGCTAAGGATTGCGATTCCTCGAAGTTTTGGCATGAATCGCTGTCCATTGCGGATGAGGATTGTGAAGTGGATTGTGAGGCATATGGAAGAGGTGGAGCAATTGTGGAGCAGGAGGAGCGATTGCGGAGCGTTTGTGGAGCAGGTGGAGGGATTGCGGATCGGATTATGGAGCGGATTGAGGATAATGTGGAGCGATTATGGAGTGGATTGCGGAGAATGTGGAGCATGTGGATCGATTCTGGATCGATTATGGAGCATGTTGAGAAGTTGTGGATTGTATTGCGATGGATTGGTGTGGATTGGTGTGGATTGGGATGGATAGGTGTGGATTGGGGTTGATTGTTTTATTGTAATATATTAGCTGTTTTTTATGAATTTATTCAATTTTACCACTTTTTCTCGAGTTTTTTTCAATGTCATTCGTGGTCACATTTATAAGGTTTAGGTCATGGGTAAAGGTCAGGGTTACCAGGGTCCAACATGGCAGTTGGTTGATATCATAACATGGCAGCTGACTCCAGTCACTAATCCTGTTGTCCAAAATTTCTATATTTTCTACTACTAATAATGTCGAGTGAATTCAAGTCGTTTTCGTCGATGACCTGTGTTAGCATAGGTGCAGTCACCCTCCGTCTACTCCGGAGCCACATTCGCATAACAGTTTGCTGAACTGTTGTGGTAGACACATGTCTGGATGGCCCTTGGTTTATTTGGATGGTTAGCTTGACGCGTGGCAGGTACATGGGATAGACATTGCGCTGTTTCCACACCCTGCTATAGTTGTACAGGGCAGGAAGCCAGTCAGCCAGGGCAGGCAGCTGACAAAGAACCACCCGGGGGAAACACCCTCGGGGCGGTCCCGAGGCGTAAGGACACGCGGGGAAGAACCGAAGCCGAATGAAAGAGGGTAAGTCCCGAGAAATAGCTGATATGCGGCCCTCGACGAAGGAATCAGGAGAGCCCTCGACGAGAATTAGTGCAGACCCAGCTCCGAGGAATCCCCGCCAGAGTAACGGCACCCTCCCTCCAACCTAGTTGGAGAACACAAGCAGCTGACGAGACACGAAATCTTGCATAAAACACGCGAGGTATACAGGGGATTTCCCGATTCCACTCTCTAGAAACTGCTGACAGCTAACTTGAATATAGCAGGAGACGAGATAAATTCCCAAGGCAGCCAAGGCAAGGAGTCAGTTGTTCGCAGTTGTTCAGGGCAGTTGTTCAGAGGCAGTTGTTGCCGCGCTATCGAGAGGCGCTGGACCATGAGTGAGAATAAGTCATGCAGTCTTATCGCACGCAGAGAAACGGCAGTCGGGTGAGCAGTCGAGGCCGGGTTTCAGATCCCGGTCGAGTCAATTGTAGCCAACCGAGACGGGAGTTGTTAGGTGGCACAGCCGCGAGACAAGTTAGACTGAGACGGGAGGCGAAGGAGACACAGGGTAGCCAGTCGTGTGACGGGAACAGTGACAAGAACTTATGAGTAAATTCCCGGAAAAGAGTGGCAGCCCCATACCGAGAGGTTCCATTCCCCGAGAAGACATAGTCGTGCGCCAGATGGCGACGAGGCAAGCAGTCAGCCAGTCAGTAAAGTCAATTGTGACGTCACCGGGGAGAGAACCCAGGAACAGCCGAAACTTCATTTGTAAGTTTCCGAGACAATCCAAGTAGAAGTGCCGAGAACTTATGAGTTCATTTCCGAAAACGTAGTGGCAGTTTCCGAGGCGGAGAAGGTGGGGACGCGAGCCAGATCGTTGCAGATGTCGACGCAGATGAGTAGACACGCTCTCCGACAAGGAACGCCAGCCGAGGTCGCAAACACACTCCAAGTCCCCGGGAAACCAACCCGGATTTCCGAGAGAGTCAGTCAAAGCCACAGGAAGAAACCAGCTGAGTACAGCACGCCAACGAGAGCCAGTCCGAGGGCCTGACAAAGGGCCATCCAACTCACCAGGCCTCAACTACCAACGAAGAAAACTCACCAAAAGCCGCAGTCACAGATAAGTAGAAACGTCTCGATTCAAACAACCTTCCCAGACGCATAGCATTCCACCCACCAGCCCTTCAGGCCTACGACTTGTAGGGGGCCTCAGTCTCGCCAGTGTGTGTAAATACCTATGTTACCTTCANTTCAGGCCTACGACTTGTAGGGGGCCTCAGTCTCGCCAGTGTGTGTAAATACCTGTGTTACCTTCAGAAAAATAAAATACTGGGTTGTTAACTAATGGATAATACGAATATTTGTTTACCCCTAACGCAACAACCACAGGTGGCCTTAGTCTGCACCAAAGTAAATTAACTAAGTAACCTACTAGCCATCACGCTGTCTAAATCAGGTGGCCTAGTAGCGACAAGTTAAGCTGTTATACTGTAGCCTGCCGGTTGGCCTTCACGCACCATCATAGTCGACGTTTACCTCGAACTTCGATGGCGCGTGAAGCTCCGTAGTTTCCACGACTGTTATTCCCAATGGTGCCATTCGCCCAGTCACGATACGCCTTTACCACAGAGGCACGCGAACAGTTCACAAACGTCGCTGTTTCCGAAATGCTGCCTCCCCTTGGACCGATAGCCGATGATCCAGCCTGTCGGTCGCATTATACACCGCTTTACCAGCCCACGTCATGGCCCGTCACGAGCCATACGTAATGGGCTACGCGCTGCAGATGGCACTTCCAGCAGGTGGTCATAATAATGTGATTTAACAAACATGATACATATATATATATAGTTTGTATCTGTGAATTTGTATATCTGTGCTTTTAAACAATATGGACTTGAATTTGCAATGAGGTAAAAATATTTTCTGTCTCTGCACTCAATTTTTTGGCCTACTTTCCGAAGGAAAGAGGAATATTGTGTTATTGGTCTTCCCTTTTATAATATATCACTCTATGAAATATTTAAGCTTTTATGCTGTTGTCATGTGAGTAACACTATGGTAAGCAATGTAAACATATGAGAATTAAACGACCAAGAAATTTAATTTCAAAATGGCTGCCATATAAATAATTTATGATTTTGAACTTTCGTTCCTTATTTTTTGAGACAAGCTGTGTGGTTTTGACCAGCGTATCTAAGCCTTCGTTGCCTGCTTTGCTGAAGGTATGTTATGGTTCTTTCTGCATGTTACCCGATGCTGACTCGGGANATCTAAGCCTTCGTTGCCTGCTTTGCTGAAGGTATGTTATGGTTCTTTCTGCATGTTACCCGATGCTGACTCGGGAGCCCTGCTTTTTTCATTCGGTTTGCTTTTCATTAGTTTCTCTCCTTATTTGACACAATTTGCTGTTGAGGACGAAGGTTACGAGGGCATGGGTTTTTTTCTTGCACAAAGGAAATTTGTTCCATACCCCTGTTGCTATGCGAATGTGTTGTATTAGTGAAAGTCAGTACTGGCCTATTATCAGGCACAAAAATACAATGTTGAGCATCCCACCTGCTTTCTTAGCATTCCGAGTTGGAAAAAGAGTGAGAATATATTTCGGCAGTTTATGTATGTGCTCGACCCTGCATCTGCTTGGTTGATGAAGCTACATTCGCTCCCAGATTTTTTAGTACGAGTGGAGTATTTGTGTTTCTTATTGCTCTCGCCAAATTACAGGTGATGCTGCGTTTGATTTTTACATTACTGGTGCGTGTGGTAATTATATTGCAATTTTCACATGGTGAAGTTATACGCCTCCTTTGGTCTAGGCATATATTTTGCAGAACATTGCGAGGTAGATGCTGGTAGTCATAGTAACTATGATCAAATCGATTGCACCCAGTGCACTGTGACGAACATTCGGGAGGGCGGTGGTATTCTCTACACAAATAGAAGTCACGATGTCGCATTTATAGAAATATCAGCTGTTGTTTTCCATAATTAATGGAAGAGAAATGTGTGCCTTCTCTAGGATCTGTCTCGTATACGAGTATATTATGTGTACAATTCTGTACTGTAGACATCGAATCGTTAGGTCGTAAACAATACGGAAGGCCATCTTTTTAAATTCAGGCTCGATGAGAGCCTCGATCTAAATTTGTTAAGTATATGCACAACAGTTATGAGGAAATTATGTTCTGCAGGGCCAAAGTAGAGTTTTAAAATGTTTTTACCTTTTAGGCAACGTCACTAGTGACAACATGGTTTCTTATTACANCAGGGCCAAAGTAGAGTTTTAAAATGTTTTTACCTTTTAGGCAACGTCACTAGTGACAACATGGTTTCTTATTACGGAATATTATTCGCGAGTATGTGATGTCATGCCTTCGGCGTGAAATCACCACCATTGGAATTATATTTGGCTTCCTCGGCTTTTGTTTTCCATAGGGTGAGATATCCTATTAAAGGAGTGAAGCATGGTTCACTTTGACAATTTTCATTTCTACTCTAATTAGTCGTCGTGGATTGTACAAAACTACCGTCCATATTTTGATATTAAGCCCTTAAAATAGAGTGTCGTTTTGCTTGCAAATGCGCTAGTGTCTTAGTTGGAACATAAAATAATGACGTTAAAAAATAGTTCTTGAAGAAAGATTTGCTCTACATCCAGAATTTCTGTCGACATTTTTGTCTACCCCAGCGAACGGAACATCCTTGCACATAATCCCGGAATCCTGTATGGGTATGTTACGAATTGATTTTAAAAACTAAAATATTAATTGGCTTGGGGATGATCAACTTTAAACGGTTATTGCTGCGTTATTGTAATTAGATGTATAGAAGGTACTACATCTCTGGTTGAGGAATGAGATTTCAAATTGGACTAATTAACTCAGACTTCATCAGCAGGCATGAGATGGTCTTCAGCTAAGAAGCAAAGTGCTTTCGTTCGCGATTTTAAGGCGATATGGGTACATCTCTTTAACCCATTCAGATTCAGTGTGCGTCATTGTTCACGTAAGGCTACCGAAGTTAAATTTTCGTCTGTACTGTACACTGCGTAGCTCAATGTCCAATGATATTGACTAGGGGTAAATTATTCGTGACCTTCGTCACTGGCCTATGCTATGATTGGTTCATATTAATCTAGCCTAAAACAATACCTACAACTCATTGACTGTGGCAAAGAAATGAGTGTTTTCTCGACTTTAGTATAGAATGCACCATTAAATATCTTGTTTGCAAGACTTGAAGCCGCAAATTAAAGTGGTTCTGAAAGTGTTCAAGTGCACCAAACTGCTTATATAGGTGCAAACTGGCGTAAGGTAGTGTTTATAGTCATTACAGGTAATCGCTGTGAAGATGTGTTAAGGTCTAATCACAATAGANCAGGGCCAAAGTAGAGTTTTAAAATGTTTTTACCTTTTAGGCAACGTCACTAGTGACAACATGGTTTCTTATTACAGAATATTATTCGCGAGTATGTGATGTCATGCCTTCAGCGTGAAATCACCACCATTGGAATTATATTTGGCTTCCTCGGCTTTTGTTTTCCATAGGGTGAGATATCCTATTAAAGGAGTGAAGCATGGTTCACTTTGACAATTTTCATTTCTACTCTAATTAGTCGTCGCTGATTGTACAAAACTACCGTCCATATATTGATATTAAGCCCTTAAAATAGAGTGTCGTTTTGCTTGCAAATGCGCTAGTGTCTTAGTTGGAACATGAAATAATGACGTTAAAAAATAGTTCTTGAAGAAAGATTTGCTCTACATCCAGAATTTCTGTCGACATTTTTGTCTACCCCAGCGAACGGAACATCCTTGCACATAATCCCGGAATCCTGTATGGGTATGTTACGAATTGATTTTAAAAACTAAAATATTAATTGGCTTGGGGATGATCAACTTTAAACGGTTATTGCTGCGTTATTGTAATTAGATGTATAGAAGGTACTACATCTCTGGTTGAGGAATGAGATTTCAAATTGGACTAATTAACTCAGACTTCATCAGCAGGCATGAGATGGTCTTCAGCTAAGAAGCAAAGTGCTTTCGTTCGCGATTTTAAGGCGATATGGGTACATCTCTTTAACCCATTCAGATTCAGTGTGCGTCATTGTTCACGTAAGGCTACCGAAGTTAAATTTTCGTCTGTACTGTACACTGCGTAGCTCAATGTCCAATGATATTGACTAGGGGTAAATTATTCGTGACCTTCGTCACTGNAAGGGGTAAATTATTCGTGAGCTTCATCACTGGCCTATGCTATGATTGGTTCATATTATTCTAGCCTAAAACAAAACCTACAACTCAATGACTGTGGCAAAGAAATGAGTGTTTTCTCGACTTTAGTATAGAATGCACCATTAAATATCTTGTTTGCAAGACTTGAAGCCGCAAATTAAAGTGGTTCTGAAAGTGTTCAAGTGCACCAAACTGCTTATATAGGTGTAAACTGGCGTAAGGTAGTGTTTATAGTCATTACAGGTAATCGCTGTGAAGATGTGTTAAGGTCTAATCACAATAGAAATCTGGGCAGCTATATCATTTTAGGCTACTTTATAATCCAATGTATAATTAATTTTACAATTCTTTAACTCAGTCATCAGGGGATTTGCTTTATTTTTAACCTCTTCGGAAATACTCTGAGTGAAATGTACTTTATTTTTGGTATCATTGACTTATGTTGTCTACGGCACATTTCCTCTATCTGAATACATCTGGATACATATGCTGCTATCTTGAAACAATTTGTTTTTGGAAGCACGGCCCTCCAAAACTGCATGCAGTGATCCTAAGACAGGGACATCTTAAATATGAATATTGTGAAATAGGGATGTGAAAATAACNATGTTGTCTACGGCACATTTCCTCTATCTGAATACATCTGGATACATATGCTGCTATCTTGAAACAATTTGTTTTTGGAAGCACGGCCCTCCAAAACTGCATGCAGTGATCCTAAGACAGGNGGGGATTTGCTTTATTTTTAACCTCTTCGGAAATACTCTGAGTGAAATGTACTTTATTTTTGGTATCATTGACTTCTGTTGTCTACGGCACATTTCCTCTATCTGAATATATCTGGATATATATGCTGCTATCTTGAAACAATTTGTTTTTGGAAGCACGGCCCTCCAAAACTGCATGCAGTGATCCTAAGACAGGNATATGCTGCTATCTTGAAACAATTTGTTTTTGGAAGCACGGCCCTCCAAAACTGCATGCAGTGATCCTAAGACAGGGACATCTTAAATATGAATATTGTGAAATAGGGATGTGAAAATAACATTTACCTTTAGTCCGATAAGCCCTGAGTGATTGTTAAACACAGGAAAATGTATTGGCACCTGACACTGGTGATTGTCTTGAACATAGCTTCTTAATGACAAAATCCTGTCCGTGATTACATTATTGATATTTTACCTCGGAGTTCATAGAGCACTGTCTCTTAGAAAAGACTAAGTTGTCCATGGGTGTTTTGTAGGCGTTTCCTTTAGTGTGGAATCAGTGGTGCTCACTTGCTCACAATTATTTTATTTTCCCTTATATGAAATATTCCCCAAGTCTATTTAGGTGGGCTTGTGCAAATGTACATATATGCGTAGTTTCTTGAAAATTTATAAACATAACTATATTTCTCAGATATTAGTGAGTGCAATGTCTCGCTTTAATAAAAAAGGTTTGGTATGCTCCCTAATCACCAGCTCTAATTCACTTTTGCACAAAAGTAGCTATTTAAATCGTGCCAGAAGATATGCTCTTTACGTGCACCGACAGTTTGATACATNTCACTTTTGCACAAAAGTAGCTATTTAAATCGTGCCAGAAGATATGCTCTTTACGTGCACCGACAGTTTGATACAAAAATCGATCAAATTATTTTGTTATTGTGTACTCAACAAGAAACAATATATATCACTTATTCTCTTGTCATTAAGTTAACAGCAGCAACAACAATTTTTGGAAGCTGCTAAGTGTAACTTTCGCGAGCACTTTCGAAGATAAGCTCAAAAAACTGATTTTTTTAAAGAGTATTTGGTCATTCCTCGGCTTTAGGGCCCAATTTAGTGTATCAAATACCAGGGCACCGAGATATATGGTGTACCATGGATGAACATGTGTCTACAGTAATTCAGGGTTTTTAGGTTGGTACAGATGGATTAAAATTACTGTCAATTTGTGGTTCTCACAAAGTATTTAGATGACACAGAGTAGTCTTTTTTTGTCTCAGGGTGTGTGAGCTGGTAATTTTTTGTGGTGTAAAAATTTTTTTTAAAGCTGTTTATAGGTTTTAATGGTGCTTTTGTTTATCAGTGTTGTTTAACTGTGCGTTTCACATTTCTGTGCATCATATCTGATGTATGCAGGCTGTAGGTCATTGAGACTAATATATTTATACTTTATGTTTCCCCGTTTATTGTTTTATACATAATTAGGTACACTATACTCCATCCAATCTTAAAGTGCCAAGTGTCACAAATTAAATGTTTCTTAAAAAAAAAAAAAAAAGAAACACAACATTGTTTGCCTACGCTCTGTTTTGAGATCATGACTCGAACATACAAATGGAAGTTTACCAACGGCAGGTGCGAGGAAGCATATATCCTGGAGGCACTGCCTTTGGCTGCTAAAAGAAAGGTCATAATGATATAAGATAATTAATTTTGTATCAAAGAAGACAATGGAAGTTGCGAGATTAATTACCCCAAAACCTGCAGAATAATTTGAACATAAGCCGAATTACCGGTATCGGAAAACTTTCAATAACGATCAAGAGCACGTAATTGTATATTAATTAAATATTTACTGTAAAATGTTTGATAGGTCAACAAGGAAAGACTGCTTCAAACTAGTCTATAAAACTACTGTTGTTAATGGTGTTAAATCTTCTGAGCCATGTCTTCAAAAACAAAAGGCAAAAGGAAAACTAGTTGGCGGGATTTTTCAAAAGATAAAAATATTTGCCATTTTGAGCTCCAGGGTATGCTGTCTCGTACCTGCTTTTGCATTAAATTTCCACAATGTGTAGCAATTTTTCAATAAATACCATACATTACATATATTTAATTCGTAATGCCTACTCTTTTTTTATCCCTCCCCACCATCTTTTAATTCCGTTTGTAATTAATTTAGCTTTTACCTACCATAAATATTTCTCATTGCAGATATGCATTCTTGATTTGAAACTTAAATTTCCACATACATACTGGCACTAATGCACTCAAAATATTATTTTTTGTTGGACTGTATAAGCATACAAAGTCGTCGTTGTCGTAGTTACTTATTATATTATTAATTTTATACCATTTCTCAATATTTTCCTTTAAATGTATGTATAATATTTTCCTAGACAAAAAAATAATGGTATTTAATAATACTGGAAGGATTAATTTTCAACATAGTAGTTTTAGCATTTACTTTCCTTTATAAAAATGCTTATTTTACATCCTTATTTGTTAGGAACTATTCTACATAGACGTACCAAGTTTTGTACATTCGTACTGTCAGATAAGCAAACTAACGTGAATGATTTATTTCGTTGCTAGATATTACATTTCATTATATTTCATAATCTTTCATTCCATTATCTTCACTACATTAAACAGCCATGTTTTTTTGCAGATCCACCTTTTTATTGGAAAACATTTAGATACATGTGCAATCCAGTATTTCCAGTAGAGAGAAAGTGTGGTGAACATTTCGGAAAAAATAAATATGTTAGTAGAGAGGGTACACAAAGAAACACTTTGTTAGGAAATGTGACCTTGTCTTAAAAAAATACCATCTATTTATAAATGTTCATTAAAACGCATTCAATTTGATTTTATTGGGTAGCAAACCCTTTTTAGCTTGTATGACGAGGGGGGTTGTACACATTCAGTATATTTTATTTCCTGATGAAGTACATTTTACTAAATAACTATACACAAAAACACTTTTGTAATGCANCACATTCAGTATATTTTATTTCCTGATGAAGTACATTTTACTAAATAACTATACACAAAAACACTTTTGTAATGCAAAACGCATTCACGTCATTATATAAAGTTTTTTTTCCTATAATTTTAAATAAATTAGAGTCCTTATGTTTAAGGTGTTGCCCTTATTATGTATACAATTATTGTTAAGTTATCTACACAAATATCTTGCAATTTTCGTCCTCGTGTTTTAGAAATAAAGATTTTTTTACTAATTATTGGAAAAATTAATATACATTAGTATATATATAATGTCTGTGCACATCTATCAGTATTACTTTGAATTTATTATGCCAGTGCACATATTTTGTACGTTTTTTTGGGATTTTGATTTTTCCTTTTTTCTTGCAATTAATGAACAGTTTGAGGAGAGGACATCAGTGATAAAGGAAGCATGGAAACATACATCTTTGCATACAAAGTAGACATTTTTCTTTTGTAAAGACAAGTTTTAATATAAGAAAATGATAAATAGGACAATCGGACAATACAGTAACAAAAAAAAACNTTCTTTTGTAAAGACAAGTTTTAATATAAGAAAATGATAAATAGGACAATCGGACAATACAGTAACAAAAAAAAACAAAAAATAATATCACTAGTCAGTACAAAATAAACTAAACTATTTCAAAACAGTCTGGTATCTCAAGNAAAAAAAAACAAAAAATAATATCACTAGTCAGTACAAAATAAACTAAACTATTTCAAAACAGTCTGGTATCTCAAGTTTTCTGTTAAATTAAAGAAATATAACCACTAGCTAATATTCAGCACAAAAATTGAAATTCTTCCTAAATGAGACAGGAATAAGTCTGTCAAACAGATCATAAAACAAGTTTTTATCACTGTGTGATGATATATTTTATCGCTGATGAATTATGTACGCACACTCATGTTTGAAACATCTTATTTCTTGAATATAAATAGGTTAACAATATTTCAAAACAATAATAAATTTCAGTGATATTGATAGATTAAAAGTACATCCATTTTTGTTGTATTATAACATGATGAAAAAAAAATTTGCCAACATATGTTGACTTTTTTTAAGGTACGCGCATTTCCTTTATGAATAACACCATTTACGTATAAATATTTTTTCAACGTAGAAGTTTTGACAAACATAACATTGCTTAAGTTTACCAGTTAAACACTCAACAACGAACTTATATTTGCATTAATTAATACTGATCTTTATGATTATGATTCGGCTGCTGTTTCACATGCTTCAGTCAAAAAATGTTATTTTGGGAATTTTTTTTTGTTTCATCACAGCCCTTTAAAATAAATTGAATATGTGTTCACTGAATCATAAAATCTATCATTCACTTTACTCGACACTGCATAGATTTTAATTTTCTTAACTGCTTCTTAAATGGCACACAGTACGTGGTAACACAAAATATGAATGTCTAATATAATGTTAATCTGTGTTGGAACCAGTTTCATTATCGAAACGATTCATCATAACGTTCCCCCCAAATCTGTGCATTTAAAGTTCGGTTGACAAACTCCTCTGTACGGAAACAACATAAAACACCACTTACAGCTGAGCTCTCAACTAGATTGCACTATATCATCACATCCTAGAGGACCTGGCCTTTTCCTGTTGGCGTTACTATCGGACTCGTATGTTGTCACATCGCTGTTGAAACTTTGCTCTCCCGCAGTCGTTATTGTAGGGACAGTCCTCAGAGTTAAAATTTGGTTTTCTATTGTGAAAATGTCACTTGTTGGTTTTGCTTCTTCTCCTTTTAATTTATCTATTTTCATTTTATTATTGAATGTCATTTCAATTTCACGAAGGGATTTGCCTTGTGTTTCTGGCAAGAAAATTGTGCAAAACACAGCTCCCAGAAGACTTGACGCTGCGAAAAACCACAACGTTCCATCCATTCCTATGCTGTGCGTCATGCTAGGATAGGTTTTGACCGAAGTGAAGATTAATATGTTTGCCAATGCTGCCACGAGGCCTCCCATAACCCCACGGATGTTGAGAGGGAATAATTCCCCATTCATTATCCACGGCAGCTGTAGAAACCCAACCATGCTAACACACACATGTACCAGAACACACAATAAAGGAACCCACAAAAGAGGCCTCTCCGCAGTGGGGATGTGCGAATAAAAATATTCGTAAAGTCCTCCCGGAATCATGGCCACCGTCATGCCCAGTCCAGAAGCTACAGCTAAAGTTTTTCGACCAAAGTTCTTTATCAGAATTGTTCCCACCACACTCATGACGAACCTCAAGCAACCGACGACGATCGAGGAGACAAACTCGTTCAGCCCTGAACCGGCGTCTTGGAACACATTCACGGCATAATAAAGGAAGATGTAAATCCCGGAACCTTCTTGGAAAGCAAAAAAAAATATTAGAATGATGAACGGTTTCCACGCTGCCGGTTTCTGGAAAGGTCTTAGGTAGTTGACGAATCGTCTCACTGCAGAACTGTCCTCTCCGTCGCTGGAGTTGTTGTTATTCTCTTTGGCGACGGTGTTCATCAGTTCAGAGAGCTCGGTCTCAGCTTGCGACGGAGTCTCCCGGAACCACCTGAGGGCTTTGCAGGCGTCGTTAACCCTGCCGCGGCCGACGAGCCAGGGTGGACTCTCTGGCACGCTGCAGATGGCGAAGAAGCTCGTCACTGAGCAGATGGTGCACAGTGCCGCCACCATCTTCCAGTGCGCAACGAAGCCCAGCACGTACACCATCAGCACGCCGAAAGAGACGTGGATTGGCCCCGCAGCCGACAGCGATCCCCGGTGCTGGGGCAGTGAGATTTCCGCTACGTACACGTAGCTTGCCGTCGCCATCCCTGAAACAAACAAAAAAAAAATGCTTAGTCTTCAGAGCAACAAACTTACGTTCCAGTCAGTGTAGACACAATTTATGCACATTATACAGAACTGTCACTCAAATCACCTATAAACTCCAACAAGTGATTCCTCACATAAATATAGACGAAAAGTAGGGCCTATATCTTACCTCGCTTCCTAAGGTTGGTAGACGCCCGTAAAGGTGGAGATGAGCGACAGGCTTATTGCATATAGCACGGGACGAAACTTTCTAGACTTCTAAAAGTACGTATAGTGTTATATATAACAAATGTGGCATCACTCACACACACACAGTAGGGAGGCGTCCCAATCGCTTCCAATGTGACTGGAAACAGCTGGGTGGCAATCACCATTTTTTACATAACCTATAAATTATTCATGTACACCGACAGGATTTCCCGTATATGTGTATGTTCATTTACTGGTACAGTACACCTACTTTCAGAGGTCTAACTAAATTTGATCCCGTGCTATTTGCAATAAACCTGTCGCTCATCTCTACATTTACGTGCGTGTAGTGTACCATACTTAATAAGCGAGTTAGGCTAGATGTCACATATATACTTTTCTTCTGTATTTATGTGTGGAATCACTTCACGAAATGTGACGGTGATTTTTGTTAACATTCTGTATAACCATCAGACAAAGTTATGCAGAAAGGGACCAACTCACATGTCACCCAAACTGAGATACTCAGTGCCTCAAATTTCCCCACATTCTATTCGTAATTGTTAGATTAAGTTTTCACTGATTTCCCCGTCCAAATGAAATATATTCAGAATTAAAACTTATTGTGTAAAGAGCAACCGAGCCTCGCGGTTCTTGTTTGCAACATTTTCATCATCGAAATGTTTTAACGTGGATAAGAGAATAAACTGTACTTCAACTTACAAAGTGAAAGTGGGTTTGTTCTCATATTATATTACCTAAGGCAATTTTTTAAGTACCTGAAATACATTAACCCAAAAAAATGTTATTTTGAGGGTTGGTGTTTTTGCATAACTACATCCATTTGATACATATTTATTCAGGTGGAAACATAAATATTTGTTAATGGATGACAAAAAAAAAAACCTGTCTCATTCTAATGGCGGAGTGGAGCAGTATGTTATCAGAAATTCACATCTAAGTGATTTCCGAAAGGAAACAAAACCTGGTCGTGTGGTATTTTCATACGTATATAAGATATACTGTTAAAATGAATGATAGTATTCTACATTATAGGCTTCAATCACTTCTTCGTCATGGGTGGTATAATTCACTTTCACTATGTCGAAAAGGGGTACTTAAAAAAATTATATTGATATAAAATAATGATTCTTACAAAACTTCACTTTTATATATGAAATAATTTGATGTGCAGATTTCGAAATGTGTCCCACATGGGTTACTTTATGAAAAAAGCATAACAACATCTCTGTCCTCGAAGAACAAAATTTTTCTTAAATAAACATGTTAGGCCTTCGCCACACAATACATGTAAAGGAAAGAATTATTATAAAAAATAAAAGTTATGATTGTTAAATAGTTGCTGTGTCTACGTGTCTGAATGTTTTAATTTAGGAGAAGTTACTACAACCGTACAATATTTTAACACATATTTATATTTCGTTATAACAAAATTACGCTGGTTTTCTGGGATTATTTGCTAATGGAACTTTCGACAAAAACGTGCTCAGGTTGTAGCGATGACAAGCTAAACTTTTTCACACCCATACGACAGAAATTAAAAAAATACAACAAAAATCAATGAAAACTACTGGAGTAGCACCATAATACGACAGATTAAAATACAATAGAAAACCACGAAACACAACTGGAAACAATAAAAATCATTGGAAGAACAACAGAAACTAAAAAATTTAACATAACAATGAAAATACAAAATAATCAAAGGAACTGCCAGAAATAAAACACAATCCAATAGTTCGGCATAAAATATAAACAAACAAAACACAACTACATTATTAAACCAGAAAACAGGACAAAGCAAATAGTACGTTATACTAAAAATTCAACAGACCAAAGAAGGAGACACACAAAAGTGAGTGAAGAGATTTGGGCTCCACTCAACAGCGAGATCTTGAGAGCTGATGAGGGTGATTGAGGTGGAAATGGAGTAGTGCCATAGTGAAAGGGTGAGGAAAACGTGAGATCTCCGAGGAAACCTGCCGACCAGCGGCATCGTCCGGCACGATTCCCACATGCGAAAATCCAGGAGTGACCTGGCCGGGGAGTGACACACAAAATTAACCACCGAAACACAACAGAAACAAATTTCGAAACCAGCAATATATAAAAGAAGCCGATGGAAGACACTGGAAATAAAACAGGACCAAGAGGATTATATACAATAAAAATCAAAATAACACAAGTGAAACCAACTAAATTCAGTAGAAATACAATGTAACCCTTTATAATGAAATAAAGTGAAAACCATTAAATCACAACAAACTATTTTTGCCACTGGAAGTTCAGGAGAAACCAACAGTATTTATAACAAGAGAGAATAAAAAACAGAAACTAATGGGAATAAAACAGAAACCAACAGGATGTGATACAACAACGCCTACAAAATAAAATCGAATACAATAGATACCGCAACACAACAAAGACAAAAGGTTACAATAAAATGGAATAGAACAGCAACCCACAGAATCTGCTGTGCAACAAGAACCAACATAAATAACAGGATCAGTTGTGTCAAACAAAAAATATCCAGCACAAACTACTGAAATGGATAAACCAGTTTACCTATTATACGAAATATTTCGTATATAATACGAAATAACTTTAATTTAGTAATAAACACTGCAATTTTTGTTTGTTTCTTTTGATTTCTCACATATTATGGTTTTCAATAAAAAATTCAGAAACAGAGCACATTTATACGCTGACTCAGTTTACTATAAATTCTCCAAGAGGCAAAGCTTACAACTCACAAACACATTGGTAAATATTTCTGCTGACTAGGAATGAATATGCACAAGAAGCTAGTGTATGAAAACAGCTGTCAGCCGACTGGAAATGTGTACACGAAGGAATAAAGCGTTACCTATTAGCCGAATAAGAATCTGAAAACCAGAAATTTGGCAAACAAGGCACTATACAGAAGAATGAAGAGGTGTAAATCGCCAGAATATATATTCGGATAAAAATGCTGCCTTGTGAATTTTCAATGAAATGAAGTCAACGGTGAAAATGGGTATGTGTGTGAAGAGTAAAAGAGATATATAGAGAGATAAATGATGCAGATGATAAAAGATCATACAAGGCAGATAAAAAAATCATTGGAATGTTCCTTGTCATTGCTTCTGCATATGCTGGGTGCTCTAGGCACCCTCCCTTGTGCCATGATAAATATTACAATTGCAAATAATCTTGGTAACTTGTTCGAAAAGAATATTTGAAAATAACAAAAATAGGATAATATTTTATATGAGTTATTTATTGTTGTACGCATACAGCAATAATAATATTTTTTGTCTAAAATGTTTATATTTTATAGCCTAAAAATGTAATTTAAACATATAAATCAATCAACATTATATGCTATTTGGCACAAGTATCGTTCATTTTAATAATTAACAATTGTTTGCTAAATTCCATGTCCGAAGTTGCCAAGGATATGATGACGAAAAAAATTATTTTAACTTAACTGCACCTGGCACGTAAACATAGCAACATAAGCTTACAAATCAACAAGAATACTACTTGGATAGTTCGAGAACTACATTTTGTAACTAAAATTTAATGATAAATTTCGAGAAATTGTGTGCTTGTAAGAAAGGTCGCGATTGATGGAGCAACTATAAATATATTTGCATGAAGTAAACAACAGGATTTTAATAAATAAAGCATTCTTACCCACAGCTATTCCAGATATAAACCTTCCTGCATATATCACTGGGATGTCGGACGCACAGGCTATGAGAATCCACCCAATGAAGTAGGGCAACGATGTCATTTTGATGGTTGCTTTCCTGCCGAATATTTCCATTAATATCCCAGCAAGCAGTGCACCCAGAGGGTTGGAGATCACACCAAGGGCAGCTTTAGACACAAACAACAATAATGCATAATTAGTCACAATGCCAGAAAAAAATTTTATGCTGAAACAAAAAAAAATGATTAGCAATAATAAATCTACTGTAAGCAACTAGTTATTTGGAAAAACAATCATCAAGAGTTAAATACAATGTTTGATCATGTTGATATTCAATAAACCCATCGGGTACCATAATATGAGCTTGGCATTATAATGTTCCGCATTGTACCTATAGGATAAAAACTATAGTCATTTAGCGGTCCGATGGAATACATCAGCTCCACATTATGATAACCAACTCCAGCATGCAACAAACTTTTCCAGTTAGCTGAAACTAGGAAGTGTGCAATGGATAAAGCCGAATTTTTTTGACATTTATAGGATGTATCTAATTTATACCGACAAACTTCAGCTCATGAAAAAAGAAGGCGAAAACAAATATACAACCTAGGGTCTAAAGTGAACCGTAAGGGCAATACACATTTTTTTAGGTTAGATCTGAAGCAATAGTTTATTACAAATACTGGAGAAAATATTTAAGATGCAACACTGAGTGAATTTTGGCACCTTCATATGCCATATGCTGTGTGAAGTCAGAACGGCCCAAATTATGAGCACTTCAGCAAGCTATACGCCTTGCCTATCACAGCCACGTAAGCTAGCTTCTCTCAAACGGTCACAATTGCTCATAAGGCTGTACCGTACACTTTTCCGGCATTGCATATTGCTCATTAATGTGTCACACCATACGCCCTGTTTTCAGGATTGCTTATATACGTGACAAGAAGAGTGACGGCAGTGCCCTTGTGCGACGTATGTGCCTGCACCAAGATATGAAACTCTGTTCGTTTGCACATCGTCCATCGGTGTGCCCATTTATTAACAGTTACCCAACGATTTTTACATTGTTAACAAATTTTTATGTGTTGACAAAATATTCTTTGAGAAACCAAAAACAAATAATACTAGCAAACTTCTTAATGTGTTGTATTTTTAATGCCTCCGTAAACTAATAGTGTGATATGAAGAGTTTCGTTATTTTTTAGAATACTTTCTGCTTCTTATATAACTAACGAATATTTCAATTCTTAGAACTACATTTAATTTAAACAATGCAGTTTATTAATTCAAAGAACTAACAACAAGGTAAGCTCTTATTTAAGTTGTCGCATTGCTTGTATGTCAACAAATTGCAAAATGTAGGCTGTGAAGTTAGAATGATAACACAGAAACTGTAGACCCAAACAGTTTAGGAAATAAGATGAGAGTATTTTGAAATTTTCTCGAATTTTGAAATTTTTTGTGGCATAAAAACTTTTTTGAACGATTCTCGTGACAAAGGTAAGACGAAATTTAATTTATGAATAGTTATGTATGTTGTTTTAATTGTTAATGTTTTCTAAAACTTTCCGTGATTTTGCAATTAAATATTATTTGCAAGGTCATTCGAATGATAAAGATAAAGCCAAACTTCAAGGACAACGGTCAAAAGTACCTTAATTAAAGGTGATGAATGTCCATTGAAATTATTCACACTAGGTGAAAAGTGTCTCTGCTTATTGTTTCGTTAGGATTAACAAGTTACCCCAATATTTCTTCAAATATACCTCATATTATCATGCAATAAATAATTTATTTCGTTTAATAAAACTTTAATGTGATCGTTAATCTGCGTCTCCACAATCATGGTTATTAAAAATTAAATTTGAGGAATAACTTCGATTTTAAAGAGTAGAAAACAATGAGTGGTAAAACTTACCTATCCACGAAGCATCGTCTTCAGTGATAGGAATTGCGCTGCCCTTTGCCATCATCTGCGGTATCAGCACTGCAGAGTATCCCTGGCATAGCCCCACAGAGACGGAATTGCTGTGAGCTGCAAT
This sequence comes from Clitarchus hookeri, assembly GCA_002778355.1. Lineage (NCBI taxonomy): Eukaryota > Metazoa > Arthropoda > Insecta > Phasmatodea > Phasmatidae > Clitarchus > Clitarchus hookeri. The sequence goes on from NQII01001400.1 coordinate 434,674, forward strand.
CGTAGCCACCACCTGTTCACAAAAGGAAATCGCCGAAGTGAATTTCACATTACTTAAGAACACAAAGAAAATGCCTGTCATGGTATTTTTAATTTATTTGACAAAATTAACATTTCCTTAAAGCATTATCGGATGTTCTTACATAAAACACGTACACTTAAGTCTCTGGTAATTTGACTTTTTTTTTACACCAAGCCCACATTCAATTTTTCGAAATGACAGCAAAATATTTAAGCAACGATTGTACTTATTTTTAAATTTACTATTATTTTACAAACACTATTGAACTGCAGTACAATTGAGTGTATTTAAATTTCTAATAGGCCACCTCTGTAGCGAGTCTCCGAAGATCCGGGCTCTAATCCCATGTGAAATGTCTTTGTGTAGACAATTTTAAGGCTTAAATAAAAGTCTATACTATAACATAGTTACTAATATTCAGCATAATTAAAGTCAAAATTTTATATTTATTCATTTACATTACTACAACTAAGACAAATCATTCGCCCATATAGGATAATGAGAAAATAATGTCAACGAAATTCCATTAAGTTTTTTAAATTCTGTTTTAATGTTGGCAAAATATTTTCATTATGCATCGCCTATTGACATTCCAGGCCAATTACACGCAATTAACTATCTAGTATAACATTGAAGATCATAAAATATGTTTAATATATTGTATACTCTGAAAGCAATATACCATGAACCTTGCATTAAAATTCTTGTGTTTCTCATGAAAGGTACCGGTATATAAATTTCAAACTAAAACATTTTAATCAAACATTAGTAATTTAGCTTCTGGGTTGTAAATACTGGTTGCATATATGTGACGTTTAAAATTTTTAAGTTAGGGTAGATAAGTGTTTAGAGCCATACCCAGATTAGAATCCCAGCAAAAAAAAATAACGGCCGCATATGGGATTATCCAGAACTCCATGTAGTAACTTTTTGGGATTGCTCGTTACGAAAATAAGGTAGAAACACAATATGACATATGACCTAACGTAATTTTTAGTAGAGGTGGATACATCCTTGAAAATTGGGAACTAAATGTAGTTATTAGAAAAATGTTAGAAACTGCTGTTTTCTCGAGAGTCATTCCCCTGAGCATGTTGCAGCAAGGCAACGTTTTTTGCTCATTTAATGTACACATGGTTATTACATCACAATTGATTAACAACCACGGGTAACACAATTTTATCGATAAATAACACAACACTCCCCAACTTCTTAATGACGGCAAATGTTATCGCTCGCCATATGTTCACAGATGGCAGATATCAAATCAGCTTAACGCTATTCTAGAATTTGTTGTTTCATCTCACGTAGTTTCAGACATTTTGCAAGAAACTTAGTTTTAAATACCAATTATTAAGGCTTTGGGGCCCCCTTAATAATATCGATAGGTTATCGGTCGTATACCGTGTTTTCTACCTAATTTTCGGTAAATATCGCATAAATTAGCTCCTGAAATTCAGGATCGCCACGTAAAAATGTAAAAAAAAAAAACTATTAATAAATTTTCTACTCGACAACTTCCTATTGTAATTACAAAATGTCATGGCAGCGATATAACATTCATTACGTATTAGCATGCATTAGAAAAAGTGCGTTTATATTGGTGTAACAATTCAACTTTTGTTCATAGAGGGGACAACACACAACGGAAAAGAAATTTATAAAAAAAAAATTAAAAAAAATTTAAAAAACCATTTCTTTGTTTAAAAAAATTTTATTCATTTTACTGGAAACGCTGACCTTGTACCGTTTTGTTAGGCACAAGAGCGAATGTCGACCTGGCCTCATAACCATTAAGGAAACGTAGTGAGAAATTAACAGTCCAATCGCTTGAAGTCTTATATAACCCAGCAGAGTCGGTCGTGACGACAACGAGGTGCGAATTGCTCTCGTTTCGAAGCGTGACCGCAGAGGAGCCAGCGCTAACCGACCGGCCTACTTTCAGAGGAACAGCTGACCTGCGACGTGAAGATGGCTGACACGCAAGGAGACTCTGTTCGAAACCGGGGTAATAGGATGTTAGAACGAGCTTCTTTCGTAATCGGAAGGAAACCTTTTTCGATCAACATTTGTTATTTAAAAATTGTTCAACGGTAGCTTACGTGGAATGTATACACTGTTCACGGTAAATTAAACACTTTTGAAATCAAAATTTTAAAAAAGTCACTGCTCCTACCTGAACATTTTAAGGGAGACGGTAATTGGCATGCGTCCTTTAAAGTTGGTGACGACGAAGAGAAATAAGTTCCACGTGGTAACCTTGAATTGGAAGTGTTAGCAAACATTTTTTATATTGGAATTATTTGTTTGCTTTGTTTTTTAATGGATATGTGTTAAAACAAGCAAATTTTTAAAAATAATTACTTTTTTAGATTCCACGATTCCGCTTGACCGACGCATGAATTAAGTGGTAAGGCCCATGGGAATGTTAAACTTACATATGGTGGTTGAATTTACTATGAGCATACATGCATTGTTTAAAGATAAACACTAGAGTGGCCATGGAATACGAAAAAAACCTGAGCAGTTTTGTTGTTAGTGCTTGGGCTGATGCAGAGGAGCGCTAGTGTTCTCAGCTGGGAGGTAGCAGTCAAAATACTTCGCCACCCTTGCGGTGTTGCCAGTTACACAGCCGACAAAAGTAAGTCAACACCCTGGCCTTGGCTCACCCACGTGTTAGTTCACGTTTTGCTAAAAGCGAGCCTGTCTCACGCTAGTTATCAGGTTTCGTTGCAGTTGCGAATACCGAACTCATGATTTACTAGAGGCGACCATGGCATGTGTTTCGTTTCTGCCGTAGAATTCTGTATTTGCTTAAATTTGCAGCGGTATAAACTACTATTTGGTTGTCTTTCCTTTTGCAAAGACGACTTATCAAAAATATATAACGGCCATTGTTATTAATTCTAATTTATTAGTTTACTATAGTTAGGTGTTCATGATAAAATACGAGTACTGTTAGAACTTACAAAAACAAATTTTATATTAATTATGAATAATATCATATATCATTATAAGCGTTTTCATTCCGTTCTTATATGAAAGGAAATTGACAGGACATGATTGTTTACTAGTCGAAAATATATGTTAGACGCACGAAGGTCTACAATGTGACTCTGTATTTACAGTTTGGGGTTGTGATCTACTACAGAGGTGACTGTTCGTACAAATAATCAGTATGTTAAATTTTGTCCATTCAGGTGTCATTAAGGCTGTGTCCGAACCTAGGAATGCACTTATATGTATTTAAGCATACTCCACTCGGCTCTATTATTGATACATTCCGACAGGAATACTTATTTGCATCCGTTACAGCAACTAGCCAGCGGATAATATTCTGAACAAGCATTTAGACGGAAAAGAAATACTGAACCTGTGCTGGAACGTAGGCGCAAATATATAAAATAATGCACGCATTAGGAGCTGTAGCTGAAAAGCGCATGACAATAAAAGTTTTACTATTAATCAATGACAGGCATTTTTTTTAATGAATGAATAATTATATTTAGTAATAAACGCAGTTTTCTATAATTTGTTAATAAAACTTGTAAAATATAGAGGTAAATGTTATTGGAAAACTAATAATGGAATAAATAAAAATAATTTTTGAATTTTGATGTAACTTTTACACTCATCTATGTCTTGCCTTGTAAAATATTGGCAGTGTTCTCACTGCCCTGCATATTAACTTTAAATTAATTGACACGTAAGGTTTATAACTAATCACGAAGATTATATGCTCGTTTAGATCATTAAAGGTTAAAGAGTATACATTGTTAATAACTTTTCTCCGTGGCCTTTTTCGAAAGTTAATGCCTCCATGCCACTCTATAGAAAAAGAAATATAAGGAATAACAATTATGAACTACATATAAATCGCTTTTCAAAATAGTAGCAATTGGGCTGTAAGGGCGCGAGACATACACACATTCGTTTCCCCGTGTACAACTGGAGTGGTCAGAAACTTTAACCTGAGGAAGACCACTCCAGGTATATCTTTACTCAATGCTACAAGTAGATCTTAAGCAGGGCTTTCTAAAGTGCTCAGTTTACCGCCAGCTTCCTGTAACTTTCCTGCAGAGTGGCTGGCTTTCTAGTTTCGTTCTCACATCTGCGTTTATCGACCCGTTCTCATCCCCTCCCACCCTCCTCCGAGCTTCTTTTCCAGGCTGGCCGTAATGACAGGATGCTTTAAATGGGAGGGAAGTCAGCAGCAAAAAAAAAAAAAAAAAAAAACTTGCTACAGCTACAAAGTGTCAGGCGTGAAAAGGAGAAGAGGAAATTCAAGTAGAATGCATTCCGCTCTACTTAGTACATTTAGAACTTACACAGTAAACATTTTCATGTACTTGTTACAAACAATTATTTGGTAACTAGTCGCCAAAAATGTCTCGTAATTCTACAGCTGGAATATTGTTTATTTACAACAAATTATTTTAGAAATATATATAATTGTTTGCGTTGCTAGATATTTATAATAAACTTAAAGATTACTACACTTGTTTCTTAAAATTCACCATTTAATTTTATATATTCCAAGCAACGATTTTGTAAAATTTACTCTACTTTATTTGTACGGCAACAAAAATATATTTTGCCACTAGTTTGACAGTGTACATACCCTTCAAACTTTTATTTGGTAGTTAAGAGAAATTTACTTAAGTTTTTATTTAAATATGTAAACATAAACGCACCCAACGTAAACGGCGTAAATTTTCTCCAGTAAAAATTAAGTATAAATGACTGGTTCGGCACGTCTTTTCTAAAGCCTGTGAACTAAGAGTCTTTGATACTTTCCTAACTAACAAAACCAATCTGAAAAGTACATTTTGCGTTCACACTGAAAGCAGTGGTTTGGGTAGTACACGTCCCTATTATCTTTGCAAAACACAATTAATTATCTTGGAGAATTGCGAAATATTCTGAAACAAGAAAAATTTCGTTGTGACATTATAAGATAAAACATAAATTGAAAACAACCGAAAAAACCAGAATTCCTTATGTCAACATTTAATTTACTTGTTTATCGCAGCAATATTTTCAGAGCAATATTTCAAGGAACTATGTCACACATCTTGCTGTCAATCCGGCTAGCGGTTGCCACTTCCGGTGTGTTTAGTGCTCCACTAACTTACTTTTCTCAGCCTGCAGCCAAGAAATTTGCCACAGCAGAAATATCACTTCGCTACTTTTACATTGAAACTATGTAAGTTTCATAGAAGCTGCCACATTAAATTTATTTTAAATACAAATTTGTTGTTTGTGTACGCCACCATTTTACGCGACATATTAGGCTAAGATAAACACAACTTAAAAATTTTTTAATGAATTTTTATGAATACGAAAATTATCATCGTTTAAAATACAAATGTAAAAGAGAATTAGAAATGCAAAAAAAATGCATTATGAAAATTATCTAAATTTAAATAACATTTTAAAAACATTTTATGACTTGCAAGGTAGACAATAATCAAAAAAATGTTTACATTCTTTTTCGGGAAAATTCAATTAGAAAATAGTTATGAAACCAACCTGCTCAAACACTAATGTCTTTGTTTTTAGAATTGATTTTATTGAATATATAATATATTTCAGGCTGTGTACGAAAAAAAATAATTCTACGCGAATTAAAATTTTAATAGCCTAATAACAGAATAAATACAATTTTGGACATACAAAGTGTAACTTAAATGTGTTGAAAACCAAAGTTAGTTTAATTTTTATCAAACCCTTTTTAATTTGTACGTGTTTCATGTCATGGCAAGTAATTTTCTGAATTCTATATATTTTGAATACTCACAATGGTAAAAATTACAATTTTAAAATTAATGAAACTCAGAAATAAAATAAACCGAGTTATTTACTAAAAATTCAACTAAGACAGTGTAAAGTTAATGCCATAATTCATGTCAAAGTATGTTAAGAGAAACTAATTCCATATAATTTTTGGAATACTTACAAACCAAAATACAAACAAAAAAAGAATGACTGATAAAATTTTAGAAATGGAAAAATGTTTCACTGATTGACTTCATATATAATAAAAATTAAGCGCAATTTGTATGTGTATTTCTCTCTGCAAGTTGGTCCGTTTTATTGCCTGCGTGTTGAAAAAATCGCAAATATTAATTTTGACACTTGATCATGCAGAAAGTGTGGCATCAAAAGTTAATTTGTAGGAAATTATATACCACCTCTTATCAGCACTATTTTAACAATAATACAATAATGTATTTTGTTTGCTGTTCAGCACTTAAAACAACCGAGATAAAATATGGCCGCGTGTTCTTCTCATAAGAATAAGATCAAATAATGCGCGACGTACTTCCTAAAGTGATTACTGACGTGTGAATACGTTACTAGTTGCCTACATGGCACCTAAACTGCGTTACAGAGTGTTTGTAATTCACGTTTTTCTGCGGAACTACCAAATGTGCGTCCGATGTGCTGATCTACGAAAAGTACAAGCACTTTAGACGAGGGCTGTTAATTGCTTTCAAGACGTCACGTACATTAGAAACGCCATTTTCGAGTACTTCAAAACGGTTAACAGCGGTTTTTTCAAAGCGTTGTATCTCAAAATATACGGAGCAGATACACACAAAACTACTCAAGGCCCCTGCATTGAACTTTCCTACAGACTTTCCACTAATAAAATAATACGTTTGCTGCTGAAAGTCCCATATGTACAACCAGTGAGACGAGGACACTGCACGCCAGTTCAGAGACTTGCGCTTAGCGGCGATGGGGCACTTGATGTGCTTCGCAGTGTAGCCCTTATCACTTCTGCGCTTCTAGGCCTCAAACACGTAAAAAAAAAAAGCTCCAGGTAGGCGGGAACCTTCAGAAAAACATGTACGCACGATTATCACAGATATTACGTAATGTATTTGCGACGGAGATCTGTGGATCTGAACGTGTGACCGTTCGAAGGCGTGCAACCACAAATATAAAATCTTGCCACTTTTAGCAAACCAGTTCGAGGATGGTCTATAAGGGATGACCAATTATACTGAACTAAGTTTCTTAACGCTGGAGATCAATTTTATGTTCTAATTAAGGACGAGGCCTGCTAATAAATATTAACTTAATTTATACACATGCTCACAAGTTTCCTGCTTCTTTAAGTAGGTAGGATAAACAGTGGACAACTCACTTGTAATCCTAACCTATAATCACTCCTAAGAAACGACACACTCATTCAACAATTAACCAGGACACGAACCAAGTGCCTTACTTTCCGAATACACCATAATGGAAGCTAAACATAGAGATCTTTACCTTAACGAAAAATTGTCGCCTTGTTTTATTCCCCATACCCTATTTAGTTTCCAGAAATAAAGGTAAAGTTTCAAAACCAGCCTAGAAGCTGAATATCTGATTTGTCAACAAACGGTTATTACACAAGATACTATGTGTGAGTATCGAAAAAACATCCCATGTATTATGTCTCTAGTTGTTTCCTGAAGAGGTATGTCATATTTTACAAAGGTTTCATATATCTGTTAGCATAAAAGAATCTTGTTTTTGGTTGAATTGAACTTTAACTTACATTGTAATTATAATATGAAATTCAAATGCAACATGAACAAAAAGGCAGAGAAAGAAGGTGTGTTGGTAATGCCTAGTAAGAAACAGTTTCCATTCAAAATACAATTAAACTGCGTGCGCATGGTGCTTTGTCCCTTTGGTTTGATCTTCTAGACTTAATTACGCTTCATTCGCATCAGGTGGATGAATAGTCTCAAAGCACAGTTTTAGCAGGGCTCAGAAAATTTGGAAGTAACCACGAATAGACTAGAGAATCATTTCTATACTAGCAGCCTGATATATGGTAAACTCACTGTACCCGCGGCTCTGCTCGCGTGGACTACATCATTATTGTTTCAGGATTTTTTTAAATAAAGTCTATGCGTTTTATACTTTTTCCTAACAATGTCTGCACTTGCTTTTTAATTTCAATGAGTGCAAGGTGAAAAACTTTGTCATTAAATGTTGTTCGCGTGGTTATAGTAACCAGCTTATAGGGAGAAAAAACGGTATTTGTTAGTAGACAGACACTGTAGCCACTGGTCGTCATTTATATTTCTTTGTAGAACTGGGTAAACGCTAGAAATCAGTTCCGTATCACTCTGCACCAAATAACTAAAATCCCCCATTAGTGACACACAACCCTCGGCATCTGATTCTAACCGCCCATCTCCAATTTTTAATAGTGTATCAGCACAATGTTCTGTATCAACGTCATTGTAGAGGTGCACTCTCATATTTGTCGTCAAGCTGAATTTCTTGACATTTGCCCATAAGCTTGACGACTTGAGACAGGCTTTGATTTCATCTGCAGGTGTGACCCACTGAATCACCGGTAGAGTTTGGCGTAAGTTACCAGCCAGTAATACAACTATTCCTCCCATAATGTCTGTATGGAAACACGTTGACAGGTCTGACGAGTTTCGTTTCCAATTGTATCGGGTGGATGGACGTGTACGGGTATGGAGACATCCTCATGAATCCATGGACCCTACATGTCAACAGGGGACTGTTCAAGCTGGTGAAGGCTCTGTCATGGTATGGGGCATGAGCAGTTGGCGTGAAATGGGACCCCTGATACGTCTAGATACGTCCATGACAGGTGACAGATACGTAAGCATCCTTTCCGATCACCTGCACCCATTCATGTCCATTGTGCATTCCGACGGACCTGGACAATTCCAGCAGGACAATGCGACAACCCACACGTCGAGAGTTGATACCGAATGGCTCCAAGAACACTCTTCTGACTTTAGACACCTCCATTGGCCACCTAAATCACCAGATATGATCATTATTGAGCATATCGGGGATGCCTTGCAACGTACTTTCCAGAAGAGATCTCCACCACCTCGCACTCCTGTGGAATTGTGGAGTGCCCTGCAGGTTTAATGGTGTGGATTTCCTCCTGCATACCTTCAGACATTGGTCGAGTACATGCCACTTCGTCTTGCGGCACTTCTGCGCGCTCGCGGTGGCCCTACACGATATTTGGCAGGTGTACCACGTTTTTTGGCTCTTCAGTGTATTTAAATGTACTTAAAATTCGTGAAGTATTCACGTAGGAACAGAGACTGCTTTCTCCTGAAATGTAGAAAGCAATGAACTTATTACGAAGTCATACCAAATGCGAGACTCTAATACTCTCGTTCTGTTTTTAAGGTGGCTTACGTCTAATAAGCGGTGACTTACGTCTTAATAGCGGTCACATGCATTTCATAAAAAATTGGTAGAAAAATTTACGTGATTCATATCGAAATGGCTATGTATGCATACATGGTAATATTAAACTGATTTTAAGACAATTTTTGAAATATTATTATTACCACCGGCCTTATATATAAACGCATGTAAATACGTGTCATCTTAACTTCAATTTCATCTTTAAGTGTTGATGTTGGCATTAGAATCACTTTACACCGTACGCCACTTATTAAAAAAAATTATGAACATGCAATTAAAGTTTTAAAGATAACTAATTTTTTATTTGTTTGTAAATACTAAAAATTATAGTTGTATAAATGTATGAAATCCTAACGCGGATGTGCAAGTAATTGATTGATTGATTCTATTTAACTTCATACATTCTTTAGCATAACAATATTTATAGAGAATTTCTGTCGCCGTTTATTGGATGTCATAGGACCACGGTGGCACACTGGCTAGAGTGCTCGGATCCCACCAAAGCGAACTGGGATCGATTCCCGGCGTGGTCGCTCCCGGATTGTCTAACGTGTGAATCGTGTCGGACAATGCTGCTGGTATATGGGTTTCCTCGGGGATCTCCCGTTTCCGCTGCCCGTTTATTCCGGCGCTGCTCCGCACCCACCTCACCTCATCCGCATCAGCTCTCAGGACTCCGAGGTTAAGAGCTGCCTAAACATCTCCACTCCACTTTATTTGAAGTTCGTGGCCGACTCAAGCGCGTAATGTTTCGCGAAATAAAGACGTTCGTAATTGGGGAAGGGGGGGTGTGTCTAGGGGCAAGAGACGCAGGAAAACGGCAATTACCGCAACGAAATTTTCCCAGTAGTCGGCAGGCGCCAATTTTGCGCGGGGTTCTTTAGCCTCGGTTGCTTGCTGTACACTTAGACGAAATAATTTTCGCCGGTCGCATGAACTACGCTGATGTTTTTTTCTTTTACTCAGGTTAGGATCGTAACGAGGTTGCTTATGTGAGAGTTTGGCACAGGGGAAATTTCCACCGCAAGGTGGGCTGGTGTTCCAAAGAGGTCGCTTTTAATTAAGCTAATAGATAACGGAGAAAAAAAAAATTCAAAAAATTTATATAGTTAAGGTTTGTGCATGGCTGAAATTGTGTTATATACTTGCTCAATTTTAAATATTAAGTATTAAGTTGGTTCTGTTACAGTTGTTCATGCCCTATAATGCTGTTTACAGGGAGCAAACAGCGAAAATACAATTGTGTTTGGTATTGAGATTTCGGAAGCATGCGTATTTTAGTGAAAACAAAATTACGAATACAGCTGTCATCAAACGGAACTTCTCAATTACCTTGTAACAGTTAATTAAAGCAATAATGTAAAACAACTTTATGGTAAATCAAGGTTTATGGCCGAATATACAGAGTGATTCTCAATTAGACCGAAAAACGTTGGGAGGTGCATCCCAACAACAGAATATGTCGAATCATGTGTGTGTGTGTATATGTATATATATGACTTATGGCTTAAAACTTTTCCTGAGGGTGGCGCACCCTCGTGAATGTGCTTCTATGGAATGTATTTATTTACAATATATTAAAATCTATTTTAGATGGGACGATGTGGGTCTGTATTCTGTGTTACTGTATGAGGTTAGGCGGGTATGAAACTATTTATTACTGAGATCAACCCCCGTCATCAAAAAAATGGGGATACCATCCTGTTCATGTGGTAAAAAAGGTGTTCGTAACGAATCCCCACAGATGTGTACACTGGTAATTTTTCTGCACGCCAAAGGCAACAAAATGGTTCCTTTGTTTCGACGCTTTTGGCAAGGCCGTTTTCCAGATAACAGCACACGTAGTTAGATAGTTGCATGAGGACGCTAATCGTAGCAGAGTATAAAATGTTAAATGAAGTGGTTTAATTAAAATGGAGGAGCATAGTCATGTTGCCGGAACGAAAAAATGTCGCAATATATTCGTGTAGAGGAAAGGCGGTGAATACCAGCAGACCTTTTTAAAGGTTTACCACATCTTACGGTCGCAAAGAAAATATATTAAAGAAAAGCAAAAATGCCTATTTTTTTTAAATGCCTATTTTTTAAAAATCAATGTCCAATTTCAACACAAAATTACAATGTTACTAAAATCCAGATTATGTAAGCAAAAATAACAAAAACATTAAACCAACACTGCAAACTGATGTCAAACTTGTCGCAAAACTTCATTGGCTAAATATAACACATTAAGAATTCAATTATCAATCTAATTCACGTCCTATGCGCTGTGAATTTTTTTTATTCTGCCCAAACATTTAGAAAATTTTACACAATGGTAAACATAAAGCAGAAAACTGTTGGATTTGCCAGTTAGCAGAAACCTAAAAAAAAAAAAAAAAAAAATTATAATAAGCTCACTGTAAAAACTGAACTTTTACTTATACTTTATCTATAAGTTACAATAATATTTCATTTATAACTTATATGAATAAAGACACAGAGAAAATAAGTGTGTTGGTAATGCCAGTAAGAAAAAAAGTTCTTAAGCAAAATATCATTACAGTGAATGCGCACACAAATGCGGTGCGTTGGCCCCTTGGTATAATTTTCTGAGCTTTGCTAGCATACTGCGGAGGAATGTTCTGGGTGTAGAACATAAGGCTCCCGCCTACCTGGCGCTTGACACGCGTAGCAGAGTGTTTGAAATACTTTTTTTTCTAAGAAACTATTACACGAGTGTCTAATGTGCCGATCTATGAAAAGAACTCACACATCAGACGTGGACTGTTGAGTGCTTTCAAGACGTTGTGCACACAATATGAAAAAAAAAAAACCATATCAGAGTACTCCAAAATGGCTAAAAAAAAAAAAAATTATACGGCCTGTTTAAAGTGCTGTATTTCATAATATACGCGTCAGGTACAATACTACTCAAGGACCCTGCATTGAAATTTCCTACAGACTTTTCACCAATAAAATAATAGGGTCACCGCTGAAAGTCCCATGGGTATACGCAGTGCGACAAGAACCCTCAAGCAGGGATTCAGGGAAGTTTGGAAGTAGCCGTGGAAGGACTATATTTTGGTTGCGCCAGACAAACTTTGTTTGATTCAAGAAAAGCTTGATATGAGCGTAGCCGCTCGTAGCAATGACCTCCCCGCACAGGTTGGTGCTTCCTGCGTCGCTGACAGCAGTTCGTTCCAGACGGCCGGGCAGCCACTACTGTCGACTGCTGCCTGCCGGCCGAGGCGCGGCAACCTGCTCACCTCACTGGTTTGACAGGACCACGCCTGCCGCGATAATCGCCCCGCCGTATGTACGTGTCCCCCCCCCCTTTTTAGCCTACCACCCACATGGCACATTCGCGCCGAGATTCATCTAGCCTTGATGGAACCGTATCGCAGAACTGGGCCCGAGAATAATTAACACTTCCAGTCGAGCTCTCTCTCTCTCTCTCTCTCTCTCTCTCTCCCTCAAATGTAGTGGCGCGCAGACCTTTCCATGGCCGCGCTGGCCGAGATTGCGTGGCGTTGTTGGCTACGCACCGGCTTATGGTGCGGGCGTTCCGGCTTCGAGTCCCGGGGAATGGCATGGATATACGTGTTTGTCCGTCGCCATCCTCTATGACAGGGCTATTCAATCGGCTTACTATCGGGCCACTTGCAAAATTACGTTGCTTGACAGGCCACACTCAACTTCTTACAAAGTCATGGCTGACTCACCGTTTGTCTATGTGAAGTGGTTATAAGTGTAATACCATGTAAGATTATTCCACGTTTTACGCTACTGACGGTCACAGTTCACGTTACATGTAAACGAATTGCAGATAAACTGTTTGGTCCGCTGGCCAGTCTGATGAATCTTGCTGCTGTATGTGGCCCGCGGGCCGCTATTTGAAAAGCCCTTCTCAATGGGAACAAGTCAACGAAAATGGCATGTTGTCAAATACGCACGTCAGCAAATAAATAATTTTAAAAACGCGGAGTGGTAATACACCATTTTTGCATTCATGATGTTTCGGGTTCGATACAGGCCCTGTCTTCCATGTTGCCAGGTTTCTGAACACGAAAATTATTTAAGCAGTGTTTGAAGCCCAAATACAAGTTTCGAGGATTTTTTTAAAGGTGAAAATGGCTAAAACAGGTGTATTCAGATTCAATTAGAGCAACCAAACTTTCAATGCATAAAAATTAAGAGTTTTCTTTTTACACGCATCGTACGTTTGCATTCATTAGCGTGGAACGAAAACGTAGGGTCAGCGCTTGAAAGTGAAGTTCAGGCGAGACGCCGAGCAGTTTGATCCGTCGAGGTGTCAGGGGTTCGACCTGGCCTGCAGCTGTTCTGCGACCTCGAGGGCCTCGAAACGCGTCAGCTATAAGGTCGATTCAAGTTAGGGTACAGTGACGCGAGCTTCAAACCTAGACCAACAGAAATATTTACGAAACCAGACCAGTGCCTCTCGCGTAGTGAGCAAGATTAGGAAAAACGAAGAAATGATGGCTGGACCGGGAATCTAACCCAGGTCCTCCAGAATGTGAGTCTAGTGGTTTACCACTGCACCACCTCACTTGGTTATCTTGGTTGAAGCCCCAAGTTGCGATTGTGACCCCAAGGTTGGGTTTAATCACCGCTATCCCATGCCAATGAAAATAAAACAAATTCCCAGCAGCAACTTATATTTGTTTCACGCAATTCAGAGAAAGTTCTTTTCTTTAAATATTAAGCTTACGCGAATATTTTCTTGCAACATAGTAGTTAACTCTTCAAGATATTTTTATATATTTCTAGAACAGTCCGATATTAAATATAAATAACATCACATAAATGTTGAATTTTTATTCCCTATGCTTCAAGCTTATTTGTATTGGATAACTACATTGATGGAAAGTTAACGTAATAATCTCAAAACTTGTGCTCACCTCTTACGGACTTCGTGAAACATTAATCCTTAAAGTTTTCGTGTGAGTGCTTTTAATATAATTTAAGGAAATTTTTTTTTAAATGTATTCATAACTTTACAAATATAGAAAGCAGTTAAAAATCTTACCATTTTCAAAAAAAATTTTTAACACAATTAAATTTTTACACGCCGAATTTTAAAAACGGATATTAAGATTATAGGTTCCTAATTTCGCGAGTCTTCTGCAAATAATTTGACTTTAGAACTACGCTCTTTTCCACTTCAAATTCTGTGATTTGTTGATTTAACTAAGAAATGAGAAAATTATCAGATTTTGTACCCGCTCAGAATCTGAAAAAAAATATATATATTTCGTCGCGATTACAATAGGTTTTGTTGGAATTCATCTTGCCAATATTTGTGGGGTACTTTTTCTTTCGTAAGCACTAATCATTTGTAGCCACTAAAATCCANCCGGTGCCTTCGCGAGCCGGGGTTACGCAACTCGTTCCCAGGGGAAGGTCAGCCAGGGACGACGCAGACTGCTTGCTTTTTTTTTTTTTTTCGGACGCCTATGCACGCACCATGTTTCGGTCGAAACACAAAGCGTGAAAAATAGTCGTGGTGTCCGTTGGAAACCAACCGAGACGCGCAGCGCGCGAGCTGACCAGCGTACGCTACACCAACAGCAAATGTTTCGAAATAGTTGTAAATGATTACCGCCATAGACATTACGTTAAATGTCGTTAATACAGAAAGAAAAAAAACTCATTTTGATTACATATTTTTGCATTAACGTTTGCCAGACCACATGATTATATTTTACGGTTATTTAGTACACAAATAGTATAAATAAGCTTTAAAAGTTTTTAAGGATTCCATGCAATTACTTATGCGAAAGTTTTTCCATTTATATTTTTAAATATTATCAAAAATCTAATTGTTTAAAATCCCCAGTTTTTCATGTATTTAAATAATTATTTTTTTACCAATAAAGACGAATAATTTTTGCTACCCTTGTTTTTACTTATTTGGTCTATGGTTTGCTTTATTTCGTGAGTTTTAAAACAATAAAATTGTGATTCTCGCACGACATTGTGGAAAAGCTACGGGTTTTCTTATTAATTTTTTCCTTCTAGTTAATTGAGTGATTATTTCAAAGGTAAACTAGTGAAATTCTGGCCACCTAACCTACTTAAGAGGATCGCNCTTCTAGTTAATTGAGTGATTATTTCAAAGGTAAACTAGTGAAATTCTGGCCACCTAACCTACTTAAGAGGATCGCAATCATTCAATGATGTTCCTTGTTCGAATTACAGATTAGAAGAAGATGTGAATGCTGTTTTCAGAGATAAATTATTTTTCGTTAAGCATTTAACCATCCCACCGGTTTGTCTATGGACATAAGGCAACAACATATATGCATGTTATAACTGTACGGAAGTACAATGTTTTACAATGGAAATCAAAATACGTGTTTATGATTAAGTGTATATAAGCATACTAATACAATTTATTTACAACCAGCTGTTCACTTGAAACCTGAGTGCGAAAAACAAACCAAAATTTTAATTTTCTTCCGCTCATAAATTAGACTAGCTAGTATAGCAAAACCAGTCTTTATAACAGAAGGTGGGCCGGAAGCGAAGCAGATGTCATTGTTATTTTTAAATGACAAATTTTTGTGACCTTATAGAAGATACACACGATATTCAGGAATATGAAAATTCCAGTAACTGGCAAAACAAATATATTTCACGCATTTGTGCATGTGAAATAACCAAGTGCACTGATGTAATTTTACATTTGTATTAATGAGATATGTGTAAACTTTCAAAACAGTGATCGACATCAAAGAATATCTTGAAAATATAATGTTTCTTTATTTGGATTAAAAANTGTGTAAACTTTCAAAACAGTGATCGACATCAAAGAATATCTTGAAAATATAATGTTTCTTTATTTGGATTAAAAATTAAGTTCTAAATGAAACGCAGTGTTATGTTAACCTTGTAATTTTCATCGCAAAAGTTAAATCTCCTAAAATATATTAATGTTGGATTTGACGGCAGAATTAAAAATATAATTGCTGAGTTAAATTATTTTTAATACTTAGAAAATTGTAGTTCTCTATATTACAAAAGAGAATATGCGAGAAATTTGTTGAACCAGATTTAACTTGGCTTTTACCAGGAATTCTTTGCCTGTTAATAAAGTCCAGAGTCTTTCGCGATGAATGCAGACGCCTTCGAAAATTGGCTTAAAAATTGTATTTGCTTAGGATTTATTGTACTATTTAAAATTTTTACTTACGTACGAACGAGGTAACTGGAGAAGATAACATTTGTTGTTTGTGGAGACAAAATATTAAGACCGATATTTATAACCGCTAAAAACAAGAAAAGTTTATTTTAAAATATTTTTAAAAATGTAATTTGTTTTGAGGATAGGTGTAACTGTGAAACCAAGGTTACGCATTTCAATAAGTAAATAAAGAATAGCATTAAGTTGTTTGAAAAATTCTTGCAATGTAGGTGATTGATTAAGTGAAATATTTTGAACATACTCCATTGCTACGTTAAGTCTTGGTTTTATGTGATGACATATAGTAGCAATGAAGTAAGTTCATAGTATTTCACTGAATCAATCATATTAAGCTATTCACTTAAATATGCATAGGCCTATTGTCATTTTNTGTACACCACTAAAATGATTTGCAGGGTGAATATCAACAAAACACTTTGTGGCCTCAACAAAATATTTTTCCAGTGCACTAAAAAAGAGACTTTTTTTTTTTTTCGTATTTTGCTAAATAATATATGGATAATTTAATTCACACAGTAAGGAAATACGACAAAATACGAGTTTTTAAGAACTTACACCAAATTCTGTAGCAACTTTTTGATGCGTCTTTAGCAGCGGCTTGCAATAACAAGTCTGTTCACAGTATCTTCACACTTATCGAACCAAACCTTTAGAAAATCACTCCATGTATGACGTATTTGGTTGTTCCCTAAACATGTAATAGATCTCAGGCGTTTTACACTTCTCTTAACATTAATGTATAGGCTGTTCACGGTAAAGCGAGCACTTTTGAGGCCCAGGTTACTTTTTACCCATCATACATTCTTATCCTTTCACCACTATTTAAAATAAATACTGCCATGGAAGTAAGAAGCACAGTGTATATATTTCACCGGACTAGAAAGTTAGCGTCTAAGGCTATATAAGGTATATTTTATGACTGTTATTACAAATGAGAGGGCTTAAAAAAGTGTTCACTTTACCGTGAAATGCCTATATCCTATTTTTTGTTAAACTGAACTTTAAATTAAATTATTTAATTCCAATTAATACGAATAAAGACAGAGAGAAAGCACGTGTGTTGGCAACGCCCGGTGAGAAATAGTTCTCACGCAAAATACTACTGAGCTGAGAGCGGACATACGCGGTGCGTTGTCCCTTCGGTGCAATATTCTGGACGTGGTTAGG